>VWZF01000989.1:493308-520723 GCA_013396755.1 Sclerurus mexicanus
TCCCAACAAAAAAAAAAAAAAAAAAAAGGGATGTAGAAGACAGATCCAGCTTGAAACTTGACCCCTGCTGAACAGTGCAGTGTTTGCTTCATTTTAATACGGTTGTATTAATACTTATTTAATACTGTTGTATTAGTTTGAGTCTGGGCAGGGAGCACAGAGTTAGCCAAGGTTTGAATTTATACAGCACAAGCGACCTTGTCAGAATTCGCTGTCTGAATGTTTATATCCAGTGATTATACAAATTAAATTACTACAACCATGCGGAGACTGGAAGTTTGTACTCAACTGGAGAAAAACAACAATCTGTTTAGAATGACTGTGACAATTCTCATCCTTGCCTAGTAAACCTTATTTTGAGAGTCACCATCAACATTGCTCTTCGCCTGCTCTGGTTGCACGTCAAGCAATTCTGACAGGAGAATTTGTTATAATTGGCAGTCAGTTTATTAGTTTACAGGTTTTTTTAGGGATTAGTTTTTTGTTTAATAAAGTTGTTATGAGAAAATTCTATGTTAGAGGAGGCTGTTTTGTCATCTAAGAAGGATTTCAAAAGCTACGGGCTGCACCAAGGGTGGAAAGGTCTTTATTACGCTGCTGCTGTCTAGCCAAACTTAAAAATGAGACATATTTGCTTACAGACTGGAGTTTATCAGGCAGAAAGAGTAATTAAATGACACACCTGAAGGATGAGATGCCATCCGGAGGGACCTGGACAAGCTCAAGAATTGGGCCCATGGGAATCTCATGTAGTTTAACAAGGCCAAGTGCAAGGTGCTGCACCTGGGTCGGGGCAGCCCTCTCATCAACACAGGCTGGGGGATGAAAACACTGAGAGCAGCTGCACCAAGAAGGACCTGGGGGAGCTGGTGGATGAGAGACTGGACTACTTAAAGATGTCCCTGCATACAGCAGGGGGAGTGGACTAGATGGTCTTTAAAGGTCCCTTCCAACCCAAACCATTGTGTGATCAATGTGCTCTCAGTAACTGAGTGCAACCAGTGAGGGTCATTTAAAACTGTACTTACAATAAAGTTGCTGATTTTAGTTTAATTTAGAAACTGTTTAGCAGTAGGAGATCAGAAAAGATTTGCATCGAAACCTTGGCTCGCATGGAAGTGCCTGCACGAATCATTTGCAGAATGTCACACGACACAAGGTGGTCCTTAGCTGAGAAAATAAAAAGATAAGGTTGTTTTACTCTTAACATTTGTTACAGATGAAGCCGGCAAAGGTGGCTGTCATCCAAGTTACCTAACACATTCCTTTATGATATTGTATGATAGTTTAGGATTTTTTATGGTAGTGTATAATGAAAAACTTGGATCTGAAGTCTCCATGGCTACCATCAGCCTTAGGCTGATATTTTGGAGAAAGTTTCAGTACACAAAGACCAAATGTAAGGCAAAACAAAGTGCACCCAGTGGTTAAAACAAATCTTATAACCATCTTTTGGAGAAGCTGGAGAGCCTGGGTTCAGGAATCTGGTTGTATCAGAAGCCTCTGGAAATCTCCCACTATGCGTTCTCTACAGGAGTTTGGCAGCACCAGTCCCCTGAGACTCCATCTGTGCTGGCCATGCTCTGGATCCCAAGAGATCTGGGCTGAATAGGATTTTTCTTTATCTTTGACCTTCAAATCTTCCTGTGGTTTATCTGTTCTGCCTTCCTAGCATCTTTGTGGTTCTATTTTATTCTTGCCGGACCAAGCAGTATTGATGTTAAGAAAGGCAGATGAGACAAGCTTGCATCAGTGAAGCTGGATATTCATGGCACTTTGGGGTATGAAGTTTTACTTACAGTGATACAGGGTAGAGGTCTGGAGCTTTTTGGAGGAAAAAAACACAGGGATTTGGAAATGATCCAAATATGAGATTTAAAGGCAAGAAGAAAGAAAAAGGAAAAAAAGCAACCTCAAAGATTGAAGACAAAAGTGAATTTTTAAGTGACTTTGTGCCAAGAGTGAAGAGGATGGGCTGGATTTTTTGTTGAGTTTGAAGGTATGGTGTCACAACAGAGTAAATGGGTGGAAGAGCACAATTGGAAGGGGACAACTAGAGCACGAGAGAGGGAACAGATTTTTAAGTCATTGATGTTTAGAAGGTGAAGGAAAAGACACTCTTGTCTGTTTGTTGGCCTTCAGCCCTAGAGACGAGGTTCTATATTGAGCCCCACATGAAAGAGATTTCTGTACTTTGTACAAATGCTTGACTGGAGAAAACAAGCAGCTTGCAGACCTGTGGGACTCCTTGTCGGAAATTTTGTACCTTTTACTTCCACAACACAGATTTAAAGAGAAACTGAACAGGTAGCTCAAAGAGATACCTATTGGAGTAACTAAGAAGGCAAACCACAGGAAGAGCAGCAAATGCCCTAAATGGCTCCTGCTTGGAGGCTCAGAGATTATGCTGGGCGAGGTGGACTCTTGATCTGAATTGGTACAGCCATTCCTGTACTGCTGAGATGTCATAGGTGGCGTTTTTTGGAGCCGGGATCCTTTTGTTCTTGCACAGTGTTAATGTTCAAGGGAGAAGATCATTTCAAGGTTTCCCAAGTTCCAGACAGAGTTCAGCTGAGATATTTCACAGGATTTAAAGGTCTTTCAGGGAGCTGACCCCTGGTTTCCCTTCCTGTACAGTCTGTCATCTCTCTGCTGCACACTTAACATTTGCTGGTGTAACTGGTTGGATTATTTGTTTATTCTGCTATATAACCTTCCATATAGCATATAAATCACCTTCTGTCACATTGTCTTGTCATGCCTGCAAAAGGCACATTAACTTTTAAATGTTGTGCTACATATTGTGAATGGCAGTACAGGGAAGAAGATGTTGCAATGGTTAATGCAGCAAAATACAGATGAAGTTCAGCCACGAGCAGGTTGGCAGTGGTCCTATTTTCAAGCAAGCTTTTGGTTTCAAGGATGTAAAAGGACAGAGGGTGTCCTGAGCAGGGACTCTCACTATTTTTGGTCACTCGGAGTAAAATCACGGACATAAAAAGTACTTTCCTAATAGTTACTATCACTCTGGCCAAAAATCAGTTAGACTTACCAGAGATTCTGGTGAAACGTTTCTCTTGTGGCTACAACAGATGTTCTGTATACTAGTTATATTCAAAACTTTTGCCTAAGATAGAGCATAATTTAACCAGACTAATGGTAACTTCTTAATTAAACTGTATATAGAATATTTAAGAAAGTAATACCTCAAAGTAATGAATTCTACTTGGGTCTTGGAAATTATTCAGTCTGAAGAGAAAAAAAGCTTACACATTTTCACGTCTCTTTCTTCATTATTAATTTCCTTATGTCATTTGTAAACTTAAAACTGTTTTCAGTTTTAAAGTATATCTGAACTATTTGCTTACATGGCTGCACTTTAGAATGCTATTTGATTTGGAATTGTTACAAAGGGAGAAATTATAAGGGGCATGTTCAATTAAACTTCATTTTTCTGAGCTGAAATTTAAAGCAGGAGATAGCCCAAGAAACTATTTTACCCTGGATTCTTTTCGACTGTAACCTACAGATGAACCAGAACTCACAGTGACTGGTGTGACAAAACACTCACAAAGTGTCGTTATTTCATCCACTTTCACTTATTTAGATTATGTCCCAGAAATTAATTCCCTAGAGCTAACAGTTCATGTAATTGTATTCAAAATATGCAAACTAGTGCAACTTCGAGCCCAGCAGTGCAAGCACAGTAAGGATTTTATAGCTTTTAGTTACTTAAAAGCTATTCAAGCATATGCAAGTGCTTTAAAGATAAGCCATTAGCTAAATCCCCAAGCAAAGCCTTTCCTAGACAGCAGTTCCTTGATCTTGCCCTGGCCCCTTTTTTTTTTTTAAATTCACAGAAGACCATTTTATTTACTAGTAGATTCTTATTTACACTCATCTCAGCTGAGGCACTGGTGGGAGGTAAATGCAGCCACCTGGGATCAGGATGCACCATGGAAGGAGCATTTTAATTCCCCTCCTGCAGGGGGAGAAGCAACACGGTGCAACCTTTTTCTTCAGCCATCTGGTTTTTCTCTCTGGTATGTAGTTTATATTTATAAATTTCTTTGATAATTCCATAAATCTAAAAGGATTGTGTAAGTGCATATTCCCCCCTCTTCAAATATTTTCCAGCCCTTTTTATTTGTTGGTTTTGTTATATTTCTGAAGAACTGGGTTTAATTCTTCAACCTTTTGGTCTTTTCAGCCTGTGTTTGTTTTGGTGGGCAATGTATTAAAAGGGAATAGAGGTTTTACTGAGTATAGAAGGGTCTGTCCAAGTCCAGCTAAATTGTTGCCCTTGGAGGAAAAAAAATCTCTTTGCGCTTTAGACAATTTGGATGATTTTACTGCTGAGTTGGTTAAAAGTGCCCTTGAAATTATATACAGGAAAGACTTCTGGATGGCAGAAAATAAAGGGATAACATTTTGTGCTCTGATAAGTGGTAAACTTCTGCAAGAACCTGAGAGTTTAGATGAACACAGGATTAGAGTGGATGTCATTTGCTGTCATGTTGCCAATTGGGGTAGGATACTCCCACTTTTTAATTGAAAAGAGGCTATATAGGCAAAGAGATAAAGCAATAATATTACAGAAATAAATTTAGGAGGAATTTTCTTTAAAGCCTTGCAATATAAAGTGAGCTTTCTTTGGGTGCAGTTAGAGCAATGTATTTGTGATGGATGGTGATGATGGAGGGGTTTATACCAGTCCTGCTTCTGCCTCTGATTTTCCCTCAGGAACATGGAAGTGTGTTGTATTAATTGATACTATAGGTGCTTTGAGGACAAAAAAGATCAATTAAGCCACTACAGTGCTAGTTTCCATGTGTGCTGGGAATGGGGTTTGTGCATGCAAAGGGACATACCCACATGTTCTTCGTATGTCAGCTCTGGCCTTCATCATCCAACAAATATGTTTCAAAGTGTTGCTAAGTTTCATGCAATTGGAAAGAACAAAGCATTAAGGACAATAATTTCATGCTTTGCACAGTATAAACAAAAAAAACCCCAGAACTTTCCAGGCAAGGGAAGGGAGTGTGTCAAATTAATCTATAAAAGTCAGACAAAAGGACTTTGCTTGGAAAAGAAATGCAGAGTGGTTTCAATTAACATTTTGCTTCAGGTCATGCCATGTTCTTTCAATTAGGAGTTGGTGTAAGAAAGGCTGTCTCTTCCTAAATGTCTTTAGTCCTTTAAAGGGAAAGACTTGGTCATTTTCCAGAGAGAAGGGAATGGGATACTTTCAGTTGTCTTTAGTTTGGGGGGGTATGGATTGTGATTTTCTTTCAATTCTGAATATAACTGAGAAGAGTTGGGATCGAGCAAATTTAAGAGTCTTTCTTAAACTCTTCACTTTTCTTCCAATTCAGCTCCCTTTCTTCAGAATAATTTTCCCTTGCAAAACTCTGACATAAATAATTTCCCTTGATGGTTTAATCACTGTTTTTCTTTGAGGTTCAGGATATCTATTTATTAGTTTGTCTGCAGGATTTTGCTCGAAACGTTTTGCTCGGTGTGTGTTGTCGTTCAGTTTGTAAACATATTGCTCCTTTCTCATTTTAATAACTTCTTTTGTTAACAATAATGTGTTTTCTCTGTCCGTGTGCCCTGCGATGGGCCCCTTTTGTTTCTAACCTCCTCGTTCTGGTTGGAATACACTACTGGGGCAAACAGGAAGGTTTGCTGAGGAAAGAGTTCCGTGCTAATTTCCCATTTGGTGTCCAAGGTATATCCCACTTCCAGCTGATCCACACTGAATGAGCCCCATAGTTCCCATGGTGCCTGCTGAAACCAAAGCTGAACAAACAAGAAGGATAAATTACCATATGTCTGCATCCACAGAAGACTTACAAAACAACTGTAGTAATCTCGTTTGTGAACGTTTCCCATGTTTTCCACAAGCAGTTTTGCAAACGCTGTTAACAAAGGTGCCCCACGCTGCCAATCCTCGGGCATAGCCACCCAATTTTTTTGAGCAGTAAGACCCATATTTGGGGAAAAATAACATCTGCATCAAGATAATGCTACATGAGTAATAAAATATCAACCCAGGCCATAAATTATGTGCGACTAAATAGTCCTGCCTTCCTTAACACTGAGTTTTTCACTAATGGAGTAGCAGTGATATTATTAAAATTATACTATAAACTGTAGATTAGCAGCAGTGTGGGATATTTTTTTAATACTACTTAGTTTACAAACTGAGCCCTCCGAAGTTCAGACGTTCAAAATTCAGAAATGCCCTTGCTGTCCCATTTTGCCACTCTACACATCAGTCCTACTCTCCTTACGAGACAAAAACTCTGTGTATGGGGCCCTAGTCAGAAAGGATCACAACATCTTT
Organism: Sclerurus mexicanus; assembly: GCA_013396755.1. Lineage (NCBI taxonomy): Eukaryota > Metazoa > Chordata > Aves > Passeriformes > Furnariidae > Sclerurus > Sclerurus mexicanus. The sequence goes on from VWZF01000989.1 coordinate 499,658, forward strand.
GTATAAGGACACACAGGTACCTTCTACACGTCCTTTGCAAACAAGTTAAAATGCTTAATGAAAATAATATTAGATATTCTCAGGCAAAGGTCAGAGGAAGTTGTAAGACTGAAAGACTTAGTCTAAATATAGGACTAGGCTATGAGATCCCAAAACAAATGACAACAAAAAAAAGTCTCAGTAGTGTATGTCCCTTTGAATGCACTGATTGGAGTTTTGGTGCTGGGCAAAAGTTTGCTAAATACTTTAACTTGTTAACAATAGAAAGTGAAGAAAGTTTGGGTTTGGTGGAAAGGATATTATATACAAAAATGTAAACAATGCTGGCTCTTGCAGCTTATTAACATCAGTTGTCAGAGCCTGACATAACCTAATAGGCATGTCATAATACTTCACACTGTTTTATTTACAGACCAACATACTTACAGCAAAATAGTTCAATTTTTTTTTTGCAAATACTGTGTAGAGGTGCCCCTGTTATTCATAGAATTGAACAGTAATGGTCAGTGCCCACTCAAGAGTTCTGAGTTCCCTGTGAGCTCATTATCTCGTGCATTTCCTTCAGCTTTGTTTATTTAATTTAAGCGGTTATGGTAGAATTACTATGTTATTGTTCTCTGAGTGCTTAGCCATTTAAGGCATTTGCAGTCTAAGCTGGGTGGTATTTCTCCTTTACCATTCACCTACAGAATACTGTACCCCATTGTAAATGTGACCTAGACATTAAATCAATTTGGTGAAAGTGTTTTGTACTTTCTAGCTGTTAGAAAATGCGATGTATTAGTGGTGTCACGTCTTAGCTCGGAGGCTGAGACAAGTGTATTGAATTTATTCCAAGAGTGAAGATGATTGCTAACAATGCAGTGTTACGGCTTCACATCTGCACCTGCTGGCTTTCAGTTTGCAGCCTCCTTCCAACCCATTGCGTGCCTGGGTCACCCGGTTTGTCAGTGCTGTAGGAGACACCACTGGGTGCACGAAGTCTGGTGTCTTATGTATGCTCTTCTAAACAGGCCAGACACAAGTGAATCAAAGTGTCTCTGTGGAATCCCTTTAACTTTTCTGTTAAGAAATACCTTGGGAGGGTGACAATTGCATGTGGGTCTCTGGAATTAGTGAGGCTGGACAAAGAGGTGGTGGAAGACAAGTGTGTGGACCCAAACACATGCAGTGGAACTGCAGGACCCCGTTGGGAGAGGGATGAGAAAAGCTGCCGAGGACTTGCCTTTTTTGTGCACTGCAATAACCCCAAGTCCAGAGGGTGGGAGGCAGCAGGGTTGAATTCCCTGGAGAGAGGCTGGATCAGGCCCCTCACTGAGAGTTAGTGCTCTCCAGAGAGCTCAGGGGAGATGCCAAGCAGAGGTTGACCCAAACAGATCTCAGTGCCGGCACTGGGACAGCTTGGCCTGCAGGGAAGCTTATCCCTGGAGATGCTGGCATTGCATAAAAACACTTTGAACCAAATTCAGCACAGAGGATCTGCACAGCTCTAATTGAAACAGCCTTTTGTCATAATGAAAAGAAGGCTGCAGAAGGGATGGTAAATGATGAATCCTTTCCTTTTATTTGGAGCCGACCATTGGCTTGCTATGGTTGTACAAAGAACGTTGTGCACTCCAAGTCCATTTGAAATTTAGTCAAGCGTTGCAGTAAATGATGTAACTCACTGCTGGGAGCTTCTCCAGACCTCTGCTGCTTTATTTGTTAGTTAGGATGTTTCACAGTGAAAATTCTTTTTTTTTTTTTCTTTCTTAATCTACAGGTTCTACATTTGCTTTTCTCAAATATCTCCTACTTAGGCTTTTGCTTAGAGCAGTTCTAATCGAATGATTGATTTAATTAATATCCTTAAATCATGGACTTGGATCTTTTTGACATGTAATAATGTTCCACATTCATTAAAACCAAGTTCTTCAGCTTTAATAATTGCTTCCAGGCTCTTTGGAAGCTGAACTCTTCCATTTGACGCATTACTATATCCTTCATCATGAGCTGTAATCCTTACTATTCTTTCTAGTCTTCTGCTTTTATCATTCCAAATACTTTTTGATCTCAAGTTTTACAACACAGTAAATTAGCTCAAGGGTACACAACTGAGCTTTGACCTTGTGAAGACGTTCAGTCAGTTCTGTTTATAAAGGTCTAGGATCGTTAGTGGCTTTTGAAAACAATTAGGGAACTATGTCTTTCTTTTTGCCTTCAGGTTACCTATAAAAATTCCTATACGTATGCCTGTTTCTCTATGTGAAGCGACATGCTTACCATTTTTGTGAGAGAAAAGGTTAGATGCGTCAGAAACACTGGAGAAAATCTGTTCCAAATTTCCCTTCTGTTGCTGCAGTTTTCTACAACACTTAGAGGGGTGGGTTTTTGGTTTGTTGTTTTTTGGGGGCTTTTTGCTGAACCAAATGCACAGTTTGAATTATCTGGAATTTAACTGGTTCTTCTTTCTACCAGCTGCATCAGCATGTCGAGCTTAACCAAAAGGACTATGAACTCCAAAAGACACACTCCATACCCTATTCTCCTTTACAGGAGGTCAGCCTTTAAGTACCAGCTTTTCTTGAGTGCTGTGTGAATATAAAATGTGTTCACTCCTGGTCATGTTTTGTTTGTGTGCAAACTGGTCCCAGCAGCCAAACTTACAGGAATAATCTGCTCCAAGAACTCAGTCTGCCTCACCCAACCTCTCAGCTTCAGAGATTTTCCAGAGCTTTGCTGATCCTCTTCAGCCTCCCTGTATCTCCTGAAGACACCAAACAAGAGATAGTGGGGCTGCAGCAGGCAGATGTGGAGATAAGAAGCCGAGGGTTAGACTGTCAAGGGACCATATTTTGCAATGTATCTGAGATTTGAAGGTGTTGGCATCCCTGTAGATCCTCTTGAGCACAACAGAATATAGTCTATGTATGATTCACCATCTGTTTCTCCAAGCTTCCTAATTTCCGTGACTCTCATGCCAGCTACAGAAATATCCGCAGTGAGGCGGATTCTCAGGAATATCTTTAATTTCCATTGGAGGTCGGGGTTTAATGATTAATAAGCTCTTACCAGAAATTATGTACTTGGTTTGTATTTTTTATCATCTGATAAGAATTTTACAAAATCCACCTGGAACTCAGAGATTTCAAGTGCAGAATACTGAGTTGATCCACAGAAGTTCTATTCATAAGTCTGTGATCACACAGAAGATGTGTTGTGCCTCAAGATGTTGTTGTAAAAAGGGACTTTTCATGCTGGGCCATAACAGCAGGAGCTTACCATGCATGACAGGAGAGGTATCCCAGCTGTGCCAAGCGTGGTAGAACCCTGACTAGAATAGTGTGTCCAGTTTGGGAGTTTGTAACTCAGGCAGACATGGGCCCATGGAGGGGTTCCAGATGAGGGCAACAAAAAATAGTCACAAGTCTAGAAACAAGGAGCTACAGAAAAAGATCCAAGTCAGCTGCTTAGTCTAGAGAATACTGGGGTCATCAGTGTAGCCACTGTCTAATAAAAGGCAGTGACAGGTGGTGACTTTTCCCCATATTTGCATGGGATAGGAGGACAGTACGTTCTAGGGGTTGAAACTGCAGCAAAGATGGCTTGGATTAGATTTTAGGAAACCCAACAAGATGGTGAATCGCTGGAGTAGACAGTCATGCAGACTGTCATGGGGAAGGTCTTCGAGAACAGGTTAAGCACAGGTTGGTCAGGAAAGACATAGGCATAAATGATGCTATACAGGGTATAGTCATGGCAAAGTTACAGGCTGGATGGCTTTTTAGAGGCCTTTTTCAATCCTATGATTTTATTAAATGACAAGATTCTCCTTCTCTGGAGATCTTCAGAAGCTGTTCGGACACAGTTATGAGTAACGTGCTCTAGGGGACCCCGCTTGAGCAGGGAGGTTGGATTAGATGACCTCAGTGGTGCCTTCCAGCCTTGCCCATGGCACGTAGCTTTCCAGCATGACACAGACTGAACAATGACCTTTGCTGTTTGCACATATGGGGTGTTTTAGAGCCTGGACATTTCCAGGAAAGTGCATCTGCTTATTAACCAGCAGCTGGCACTGCCTCCTTCCTGGCTTCTGAGTGAGACACTGCTGAGCAAAGGGAGCAGGAGGTTCTCTGATTCCCTGCTTGTGTGAAGCCATAACCCTGCAGGGCTCAAAGGGGAGGGCAGCTGGAACGCTCCGTGTTCAGATATTAAATATTGCTGTCAGGGAGTCCAAACTCTTCCATTGGAAGTCGTGGTTATCAGGCCATCAGTTTGATGCTTGCCTAGTTAATCTATGCCTGCTTTAGCTTATCTGAATTTAAGTCTTTTCAGAGAACACCGCTTCTCTCTCAACCTTTTTAGTATTACTGCTCTTTTCTTCCCAAATAAGGAAGCTTTAACCACAGTGTGCGCCTGCCAAACTTTAGCTTTGTGGAGCTGCAAGTCTGAAGCAGGATGCTATCTGGTTTTATGAGGGCTTTCTGTTATTTCTATAATCCTCAGCCAGCCAAGAACCCCTCGTTTATCCTCCTGTTCTAATCCTCCTGTGTAAACAAAAGGCAGACACGGTCTCGGTTTCAACTCAGCTAAAAATTGAAGCAACTCAATGTATAAATATAACTTATAGATGGACCTATTTTTCAGAAACCTGTATGTTGCTTTAAACAAATTGTATTACTGTCCTCTATTGTTTGAGAAACACGTGAAAAATGTTACTTTCTCAAATATATTTTAATTTGTTTTAAAGGAAAGTCCAGAGGCCTCGTTTACCATTAAGGTTTCATTCTGCCAGATGTTGAGCAGCGCTTACGCTGAAGAATTTGTTTACTTTAAAAACAGATGAAGGGTTGTCAGTGAAACTCAGAGGGCGATAGTGAAAGAATATGATTATGTACAGAAACACTCACTTGAAATGGAAGGAAGTCATATTTGTAAAATCTGTAAGATTGAACGTGACCAAACAAAAATGTTGACATTACCAAGTCTCTGATTTGTTTGTTGTGGCCTAGTGTAGCATAAAAGACAGCCCAGCATTAATTCCTACTATGGGAATGAGTACACAGGCACTTGAAAAGCTCTTCTTTTCATGCAGAAGCCTCTGTGTGCTCTTCTAAAGGCTGATGCTTTCCCTAATTTATCAGCTTGTTTAAATGTAGGGCTTTTAAAAATGTGTTTAATGACTTATGGAGCAAATTATAAATCAAGAATTCTTGGCTCTTCCTCAGACCCTTAAAACTTGCCGATACTAGGCGTGACAATCTGAAGTAAAGGTCAGAAGTAAAATTTTCATTAACGTCGTGGGGGATTTTGCTCCATCAGTATTCATAATTACAAGCAACGTGGAAATTTTTGTTCCGTAAGAAAATAAGGCCTTCGTTTTCACAGTGAACCTGTCTCTGAAGTACCAAGAGAATTTTTAACAGAGCCCCCAGTGAGGCAGGTTATCATTTGTTAGTTGTACAGTAAATTTGATTGCAAAATGTATTAAGAACATGAGAAAATTATTCTTGTGGCTGGTACACATTGATAGTGCATTGTTGTGGTTTCCCTGGTTCCTTAGGTGAATTTAAAGAATATATTTAATAGAGTAGAAGTGTAAAGTTGCTTTTGTTTTGCTTTAATCTACAAGTGGCATACTGATTTAAAACCATTGCTATCACAAGGCACCTTGTTACCATAAATTTGCAAATGAACAGTAGGTATACTCTAGTAAAACTAAACTGCGGCTTGTATGGAAAATAGAAAGCAATACAGGACATGAAGCAGCACCCTGGGAAAAGATCATGAAAACAACTGAAAATAAGGCTTTTAAATGAAGTTGATTCAGATATTGAGAAAACAAACTTTGAGATAAAAGGTATCTTAATTCTTTCAATTCAGGCCCAGTAGGATACCATCTGAACAGTGAAAATCTTTTAAAATTACACAAAATCGATAGAAATAATCAATATATGAGAAACTTGGAAACATTTGATGCCATAATATTTATCAGTGATCAGTAAACCCGTTTAGTACTCTGGATTTACTGGGGTTCCAGAAGCTGCGCAATTTCAATGGTCTCTGAAATCTTAGGGACAAATATTTTTATTGGATCTGTTTTCTACTCTCCAGTAAGACTTTTAAATGAGTAAGGGTTGAGACATAAATACATTGGTTTGCTATCTCTTCTTCTTAAAGGCAAAGAAGCTAATCTTTGGCTGAATTAAAGCACCATTATTTTGCAACAACATTAATCCTAGGGCAGTTAATGCCAGCAAAGCATTTCAAAATTCATGGATATTAAAATGTCTAACAAATATAAAAAGAGTATTAAACCATGGTCGAGCAATAATGGTGGCCTGAGATCCACAAAAAGAACAACTAGTTTGGGGATAAGCTGCTTGGTAGCAAGCTGCATTCAGAAAACAGATCCTGCCTTAATACATCAACAAAACCAAACCAAGAACGTTAAAACCCACAAACCTAAAAACAAAGAAACACTAGAAAAGGAAAAGAAGCCGCGTAGATAAAGCCACTGGATAAATCGTTAGTAAAAGAACATGGCTTTTAAGAGCTGGACTAATTGCATACATTCCTCAAGCAAAATGGAACCTGACTGTGAAAACGTGAAGATTGACAAAAATCAGGACAAAATGAATCCAAAATATCAATAAACCTATTAAGAGCCATGTGAGAAGCTGATCGATAGGGCAGGCAGTGGGGCACAGCTGCTGAACAGTCCACTTTAATGCCATCAACAGCCCATGGGGACAACTCAGCCTGTTGGTTTGGGAGCAGGAAAGAAAAAGATGAAGAGAAAAGGAAAAAAAAAAAGAAACAAATTCAGGGGTTTGGGGGGAAAGCAAACTACAGCAAGAATTTCATGTATTTATGATTTAAGACAAGTATCTGATGCTGAGTTGAGAGATATTTATAATCTGCACCAAAATTGACAGGGGAATGATGGTAAGATAGGGTGTTCAGAAGTCAGATGGCTGAGTTCTGGTCCTCTTCAGCTTCAGTGGGAAAAATCCAGAAACTGAAGTTAAAGAAGTGGATCCACACTTGGCTCTGCAGTGCTTCTTACCCCTTCTTTTTATTTTTTTTTTTTTTTTTAAATTTAATTGTCATGCAGCAACATTGTGGGTTTCTTTGCTAAAGCACTCTTGGCAAATTCCATGGGCCGGAATACAGAGCCTGCTTTTATTTTAAAATCCCAGTGGGAATATTTTTGAGGCAAACACACTGTTGGAGCTGGGTGGGACTCGTCAGCATTAAAGTTGGTAAGAAAATGGACTTCACAGTTTAGATTTAGGAGTAGCTGCCATACATGCTTGCAACTTCCTTTAGTACTGTGTTGAACGTCTTCCAACGTCAAAACCACAGTGAAAGATAATAAAAAGTGTTTTTGAAAATATATGAGCAGCAAAAGCAGGGCCAAGGAAAATCTTCATCCTTTATTGGATGCAGAGGGGAGCATTATAACCAAGGATGAGGAAAAGGCTGAGGTGCTCGATGCCTTCTTTGCCTGTTGCCTAAAATGGAAGAAAAGAACATTCCAGACAATATTGGTATGGATAAAATGGAGAGTGGGTCAGTCTCAGCTCTGTCCCTTTGGAGCTTCTCCAAGGCTTTGGGGTCTTCAATCTTGCTTTGACTCCAAGATACCTTCCAGGTGCACGTATCTCAAACAAGATGTCCTCGCTAGAATATTTTTCCTTGAAAAGAACTTTAAACAAGATTTCAAGAATGTGGCACAAACGGTGAGAAAGAGGTTTAGAAACCGTCACCTGCTACCTCAAGTGTGAAAAGCTACGCAGCTGTATTAAAATCTACAAACAGATAAAAATCTTAAAGCATTAGCTCACCCTTCAACAGAAAGGCTGGTTGTCCCCAGGACAACTGGCCACCTGAGCTGGTAGGGAGGGATGGGGAGCAGAACAGACCCTCTGCAGTCCAGGAGGCAATAGTTAGTGACCTGATGTGACACTTGGCACTCACAGGGCTACGGGACCTGATGGGATTCATCCAAGAGTACTGAGGGAGCTGGAGGAATAGCTCACCAAGCCACTCTCCACTGTATAGCCTCAAGCCACACCAGTGTGGATTGAGGTTGGACATCAGGGGGAATTTCTTCACAGTAAGGGAGGTGGTGGAGACGCTGTCCCTGGAGGTCTTTAAGGAAAGGCTGGGTGTCGCACTCAGTGCCATGGTCTGGTTGACACGGTGGTGTTTGGTCAGAGTTTGGACTTGATGACCTGGGAGGTCTTTTCCAGTCTAATTGATTCCGTGATCTATTTTTAGCCTCATTAATTAACTCCTCTGACATAGTAAAATGTAATATTCTTGACTTCCTGAACCTGGGCCACTGAGCAGAAGCCAAAAACTGAAAAAGCACTGGGCAAAACCGAGTTTGCTCCATTTCTGTGTGCATCCTGGTCACCGTAGTGAGGTCAAGTTTCTAATAACGTGATTAGTCCACTGTCATAAGGAGTTTAATAGTTAAATAGCAAGATGAGCTTTGCTCTTTGTTAAAAATGCTGTTTGTTTTAATTCTGTACCTCTCTTGCGGACTTGCACATCCTTCAATTCTAAATGATCATTGTGTAGCAGATATCCTTGGCCTTATTAGCATGTGATGCCTAGGCCTGGGGTATTGGATTTTGACCTGACATAGGTCTGCTGTTTCTTTGGGCAAATTCCTGCAGTTACTGATTTTTTATTTTCCTTTATTTGTCATGCACTGATTTGAGTAGTGCAACTTTGCTAGCATAAAATTTTAAATTTGCTGTTGTTGGTGAACTTTCCCCCCTCTATGCTGAAAACTGCTTGGGACACACCTTGTTGCATCACCCCTTCCTGTAAGTGCACTCTGCTCTTTTCTAACCCCAAACTCACCTGAGCCTCATGAATTATGTGCTTAATGCCGCATGCAAGTGTAACATGAGCATTAGCATCATCCAAGTGCTGTCTTCCAGGTCAGTGGTTGATTCCCAGACATAGGCTTTTTCTTGGGTTTTGGGTTTTTTTTCACTTGCCTTTAAACTCCAGCGTAATGAATCTTGTTACTTGACCACGGTGTGTAACCTCAATATGACTTTATTTGTAGCCTGAGTTCAGGGATTTTTTTCTTCTCCAAACATTTGATGTCTTTTATCCTTTGATAGCTCCTCAGCAGTTGTATTTCAGTGGAGAGAGGGTTATGTTTTCCCCATAATNCAGCTTCAGTGGGAAAAATCCAGAAACTGAAGTTAAAGAAGTGGATCCACACTTGGCTCTGCAGTGCTTCTTACCCCTTCTTTTTATTTTTTATTTTTTTTTTAAATTTAATTGTCATGCAGCAACATTGTGGGTTTCTTTGCTAAAGCACTCTTGGCAAATTCCATGGGCCGGAATACAGAGCCTGCTTTTATTTTAAAATCCCAGTGGGAATATTTTTGAGGCAAACACACTGTTGGAGCTGGGTGGGACTCGTCAGCATTAAAGTTGGTAAGAAAATGGACTTCACAGTTTAGATTTAGGAGTAGCTGCCATACATGCTTGCAACTTCCTTTAGTACTGTGTTGAACGTCTTCCAACGTCAAAACCACAGTGAAAGATAATAAAAAGTGTTTTTGAAAATATATGAGCAGCAAAAGCAGGGCCAAGGAAAATCTTCATCCTTTATTGGATGCAGAGGGGAGCATTATAACCAAGGATGAGGAAAAGGCTGAGGTGCTCGATGCCTTCTTTGCCTGTTGCCTAAAATGGAAGAAAAGAACATTCCAGACAATATTGGTATGGATAAAATGGAGAGTGGGTCAGTCTCAGCTCTGTCCCTTTGGAGCTTCTCCAAGGCTTTGGGGTCTTCAATCTTGCTTTGACTCCAAGATACCTTCCAGGTGCACGTATCTCAAACAAGATGTCCTCGCTAGAATATTTTTCCTTGAAAAGAACTTTAAACAAGATTTCAAGAATGTGGCACAAACGGTGAGAAAGAGGTTTAGAAACCGTCACCTGCTACCTCAAGTGTGAAAAGCTACGCAGCTGTATTAAAATCTACAAACAGATAAAAATCTTAAAGCATTAGCTCACCCTTCAACAGAAAGGCTGGTTGTCCCCAGGACAACTGGCCACCTGAGCTGGTAGGGAGGGATGGGGAGCAGAACAGACCCTCTGCAGTCCAGGAGGCAATAGTTAGTGACCTGATGTGACACTTGGCACTCACAGGGCTACGGGACCTGATGGGATTCATCCAAGAGTACTGAGGGAGCTGGAGGAATAGCTCACCAAGCCACTCTCCACTGTATAGCCTCAAGCCACACCAGTGTGGATTGAGGTTGGACATCAGGGGGAATTTCTTCACAGTAAGGGAGGTGGTGGAGACGCTGTCCCTGGGGTCTTCAATCTTGCTTTGACTCCAAGATACCTTCCAGGTGCACGTATCTCAAACAAGATGTCCTCGCTAGAATATTTTTCCTTGAAAAGAACTTTAAACAAGATTTCAAGAATGTGGCACAAACGGTGAGAAAGAGGTTTAGAAACCGTCACCTGCTACCTCAAGTGTGAAAAGCTACGCAGCTGTATTAAAATCTACAAACAGATAAAAATCTTAAAGCATTAGCTCACCCTTCAACAGAAAGGCTGGTTGTCCCCAGGACAACTGGCCACCTGAGCTGGTAGGGAGGGATGGGGAGCAGAACAGACCCTCTGCAGTCCAGGAGGCAATAGTTAGTGACCTGATGTGACACTTGGCACTCACAGGGCTACGGGACCTGATGGGATTCATCCAAGAGTACTGAGGGAGCTGGAGGAATAGCTCACCAAGCCACTCTCCACTGTATAGCCTCAAGCCACACCAGTGTGGATTGAGGTTGGACATCAGGGGGAATTTCTTCACAGTAAGGGAGGTGGTGGAGACGCTGTCCCTGGAGGTCTTTAAGGAAAGGCTGGGTGTCGCACTCAGTGCCATGGTCTGGTTGACACGGTGGTGTTTGGTCAGAGTTTGGACTTGATGACCTGGGAGGTCTTTTCCAGTCTAATTGATTCCGTGATCTATTTTTAGCCTCATTAATTAACTCCTCTGACATAGTAAAATGTAATATTCTTGACTTCCTGAACCTGGGCCACTGAGCAGAAGCCAAAAACTGAAAAAGCACTGGGCAAAACCGAGTTTGCTCCATTTCTGTGTGCATCCTGGTCACCGTAGTGAGGTCAAGTTTCTAATAACGTGATTAGTCCACTGTCATAAGGAGTTTAATAGTTAAATAGCAAGATGAGCTTTGCTCTTTGTTAAAAATGCTGTTTGTTTTAATTCTGTACCTCTCTTGCGGACTTGCACATCCTTCAATTCTAAATGATCATTGTGTAGCAGATATCCTTGGCCTTATTAGCATGTGATGCCTAGGCCTGGGGTATTGGATTTTGACCTGACATAGGTCTGCTGTTTCTTTGGGCAAATTCCTGCAGTTACTGATTTTTTATTTTCCTTTATTTGTCATGCACTGATTTGAGTAGTGCAACTTTGCTAGCATAAAATTTTAAATTTGCTGTTGTTGGTGAACTTTCCCCCCTCTATGCTGAAAACTGCTTGGGACACACCTTGTTGCATCACCCCTTCCTGTAAGTGCACTCTGCTCTTTTCTAACCCCAAACTCACCTGAGCCTCATGAATTATGTGCTTAATGCCGCATGCAAGTGTAACATGAGCATTAGCATCATCCAAGTGCTGTCTTCCAGGTCAGTGGTTGATTCCCAGACATAGGCTTTTTCTTGGGTTTTGGGTTTTTTTTCACTTGCCTTTAAACTCCAGCGTAATGAATCTTGTTACTTGACCACGGTGTGTAACCTCAATATGACTTTATTTGTAGCCTGAGTTCAGGGATTTTTTTCTTCTCCAAACATTTGATGTCTTTTATCCTTTGATAGCTCCTCAGCAGTTGTATTTCAGTGGAGAGAGGGTTATGTTTTCCCCATAATATTTGTGTTCTGCAGCTCTGGTTGGCATCTGGATGTGAGCCTTTCTGCCAACTTTTAGAAGTTAATGGAGGGTAGAGAATATTTGAGACCACCTTGATCCTACATCTGCGTCTTTTCTACCTGTCACAATTCAATTTTAAGTCTTCAATTCCCTCTGAGCATCACTAGATACTACTGTTGAACTTATTCTGAATTTTGCTTTTAATATTAAACTTTTTAATTCATATACCAGTTGTAGTCAACGTAATCTGGCAGTGTTCTGGTTTTTCATCCACAGAAAGAAAGATTATATTGGAAAGCTGATAGTTTAATGTTCCTTTACTTATTTGTGCTGATTTATTGTCTCTCTTAGAACTCCCCAAGTTATTTGGCTTCTCTTATACTTCTCAACACTTAAAAGGTACTTATTGCAAATAGAGTTTTTCAGTTTTATTTTTTTTCTTTAATCTACTGTATGCATTGTTGCATTAAATCCTGAATTGTGACCAAGGCAAAGGTCTCCAAGGTTTTGGAAACAGAATCTGGAGGAAAAAGATTTCAGGTCACTTCATACTTTCTCAGTTTTTACCAAAATTTATTTTACTTAATAGGATTTGTTTCAAATGAAAAAACCTAACCTCTATGAATATCAGAGCAGGGCACCTTGAAAATTAATCTAGGTCATTAAGAAAAGGGTTTTATTTAAATTTAATAACGTTTTTTGTAACTTTAAGTCAAATAGAACTTATCAGCCAAATAAGATTTAAAAAGTTCTGGCAGCTCTTGCTTCTAACCAACAAAAGAACTGCAGTTATTTTTTTATCTTGTATCTTAGTTCTTATTGTTGATATATATATATACACACACACACACACATATATTTTTTCTTTCAAGTTATTGACCTTGATAATAAGATGTCAACAACTGACACATCTAGAGGTATGAACATTTCTGAGTCACCCTGGACTCAGAATATATCATATCCCAGTTATGCTTTTCTGTCAGTGCTTGCAGCTTTCAGGAAAATGTGTTTCATTGGATATCTTAGGGTGCTTTTGTTTCAAATGGCTTTGTATTTCTGTAAATAGTGCAGAATTGACTTTTCTAGGAAAGCTTTGCTGTAGAGAAAACTAGTGTCTCTGTCTTGTTTTGTCTTTTAAGTTTGGTTTCCAGGGTTCTCTGTTCTGATAAAGTTTGTTTCCCACAACTGGAAGCTCTAAGTCCCACAGGACTTTGTAGCAACATCAGCGAAAGCACAGACTCAGTTTCTCATTACCAAAGTACTACAGGGAGATCTGTGTGCCTCGACTCCCTCAAAACAATTCTTTATTTAATTCCCATGGATTTCTAACCTCCCCAATTTCTGGAGATCACCTAGATTTCACACTAACGGTAGGTGCAAGACCAGCTGAAGGTTAAAGCGCTTTGTGCTGACAGGACACCCAATGTGTCAAACGGCAGCTTTGGCTGTTCTGATATCCAGCTCCTGCTGGCAAGGCTGCTAAACATAGCTGTGCTTATCACAGCCAAGGGGAGTGTGGCATTCCTGTGACACGGAGCCAGCACCAGGCACTCCAGACGTGCCTTTCGTCACTCTCTTTTACTGGGATAGAACTGGCATTCCTGTGTCTATCAACTCCCATCAATTTGGTTCAAGCATCTGCTTTGCAGGATCCTCACGGTTGTTTGGCTGCACGGCTGCTGAATTTATTGTGTACTGCTCAGTTTTGTTATGGCACTGTGCAGCGGAAGAGGCGAAACGGGGCTGGAATAACGCAGGCAGTTCATGGAATTAGCGTGTGAGAAGCTGGACAGCTCTAGTGCTGCGTGTCACTGTGACCTGTTTGCACTTGGTGAAGCCAAAATTCACCTTGCAACAGAAGGTTCTGCAGCGTGTGAGACACTACGACAAACCTGGGGAGAGCCAGGAGCCTTGAAAGATGGTAGTTGGCTCCATTTCCTACTTAAATGGAACAGGGATTTGAAGGCAATCAAGATCATAACAGAACTGGCACCCTGTGGGTGATACAGGCCCTGAATGACAAACCAAAAGTGCAACTAATGTATTCATTTTATGTATTTATTATTTTATAGCATTAGGAAACTGGGACACGCAAGGAGTTTTACATCTTCCTTTCCATACGTGCGCTGCTGAACGTGCACTTTGTAAAGCCACAGATAATGTAAATGGCAATGGCCATTGTTGCCTGGGGCACATCCTGAGGGAACACCCACCTTGAGTGGTGCCAATAGAAATGCCACTTGCCAAGGGTGCTGTGTAACTTGGTATAGGGCATCGTTGTGGGGGCAGTCCAGGGTTGTGACAGTGGTTTCACAAACAGGTTTGAACTAAACCTCTGCAAGACCCACCTGACCCCCTCTAATTTTAATATTTAACCTTAATGACAAGGCAAAATTATCCCATTATGTTTATTTTTTTTAATTTTTTTTTTAGTGCGCTTCTTGCCTTTCCTGGCTTTATAAATAGCAAAAGGGCAACCTGTTTGAAAAACTGAAATATGCATGTTTGAACCCTTGTTCACTGAAGGCAACACATCTCACAGCAAATACTATTTTCAAGAAATTAATTTACAATCCCTACTCTTGTGGTACTTTGCATACATCTCTGCTGGAACCCAGACACTTATATTTTCTTTTTTTTTTCTTTTTTAATCTGAAATTTATATAGTTTTCTTCTAGATGTGGTTTGTACTTTAGGGGTAAAAACATGGAAAAAGCTCTCTGCTGTAGCTGCCTCATTCTCCTGAGAGAATCCGTGCTTTACAGAAAAAGGCCATAGCAGAAAATAGCAGAAAAACAGAGGATTAATCAATATCTAAATCTGACTTGACTCTGTTCAGCTTCTCAGGAGAGAGGAACTGCTGTGGGGAGCTGAATCCCCTCTCCTGGGAAAGGGACTTGGCTGGCTCCTCTCTAGCCACAGGAGAGGTCCTGGTGCCAGCTACAGAGGTCACTGTTCATTTGCCCTCTGTTTTGAAATGGAAAAAAGGAAATGTAGCCAAAGAAGAAGAAAAAAACATGCAGTGGAGAGGAGGCAGTGTGAGGCCAAAGGCAAAAATGTGCATTGTTGTGGATATGCTGGAGAGGAAATGGCTGGAAAATAAATGTGACAAATGGGGACATGGGCTAAACATCCCGGGGCAGGATCGATGGTCCTGGCAGCCAGGATGTTGACAAACCACCCTGTTACAGGAAAAGATGGGAAGGGGCAGAGAGCAGGGAAAGGGAGGGAGCACAAGGGCAATGGAAATCTTATTCTTTGATTATTGATCTATTGTATTGCAATGTGAGCAGCATTACCAGTGTAATATTGTTTCTGGGTCTCTCAATACACCAGAGAATCCTTAGGGGCAAGAGAAGCTGTATTGAGACTAAGGTGCAAGTGTTTGCTGTTTTTTGAGAAAAAGAGGAGCCTAAATGTATGTTCAGTACTGAATGAATCTCAAGAAACTGGTTGTTGTGGCAGTGAGATCATGTGTCCCAGAGCACCCAACACTCCGGGAAAGCCATTTATAAAACTTCTGGTGCCTGGCTTTGAGACTGGAGAGAAGAGAGGTTGCTCTGAGGGAACAACAAAGAAGTGGGTTGGAAAGCAATTGGAAAGGAGAGATGATAATGAGTGGAGCAAGATGGCCAGGTGACCTGCCATGAGGCCTGGGGACCTGACCAAATACAGGAATCAGGTTCTGTCCTTTAAGATCAACCTTTGCCACCTTTACTCTGACTATGAAGAGCAGAAGCCCAGCTTTCTGCTCTTGTCTGCCCACGTCCAGCCCCTGAAACCCTCTGGGTGGGTAAATTCTCTAAGTATCAGTGCTAGGAACAAACTGAGCCTGTTAGTCTGGGCTACACATCTGCTTTGGGATGGGATGGACTGCAGGTCAGCAGTGCCTGTTCCATCTGTTGACTCCAAAAGGAATAAAGGTGACCAGCTTGGATGTGAAGTTCTTACACTGCAGACACCTCAGGATCTGCTCATGTGTCCCAAGTCCCATCTGTAGCACGTTTGACTGTCCTCAAATGTTGTGGCATGCAGCCGAACTGTGAGGTATGATTAGCAATATCTGTAGGTATCTGATAAAAATGGGATGGATGGATGGATGGGGGGAGAACTGGCACTGTTTTTATTCAGTCTTTGGTGACACTTGGTAAAGTGTCTTCCTGTGGCATGAAAATTAAAAATTAACAACTTTCAGCTAACATTCAGGGACTACTTGTCACCTGAACTTCTAGAGAGACTTCAGGTCGGATTGGTTTTATTCTGGGTTTCTGTTTGGGTTTTTCCCTCACTTTGCTGAGGAAAGATTTATAGGCAGAGGTAATAAGTTTTGGGGTTTTTTGTTCTGAAGCTTTGTGGCATAACTGAACAATTGAGGAAAAAGACGGGGTTGTGGGTGTGCCATTCTGAAATTAAAGCAGTGAAACTGGGGGGGAGCAGCTTCGTAAGCCGATTGTTTTTCCTATCTTTTTGTACTCCTGTCGGTTTTGCCAGTGCGGCTGTGCTGTGAACCAGGTCAGGGAACAGAACTCATTTTCAAGTACGATTTCTAAGGGAGTGGGAGGGAAGAGATGTTATAAATTGTTACTGAGCCAGGTCAGCTCTCCAAATTGGCTAATTAACTGGCCACCCAAATAGATATGCAATGGTGGCTGGTGGTTTCGGGAGGCAGCTGGGAGGAGAAAGTGGGAAGGACAAGGAAAGAGCCTCTCCAGCTGATAACTGCTGGCCGGGGAATGTCTTGTTGAACGCAGCCTCAACTCAAATGCATTTCTTTCACGGCAAGTGTGGCTTATAAAATCCTAGGTCCTATCTGGTTCCCAGGGATCCTGCCTGCCCTCAGACTGTCCCTGGCATCAATGCTTGTATAGCTGCATGATGAACAGATGCAAACTGATTGAAAAATACTCTTTCTGTAAGAATAAAATTATGTGAGTTCGAGGCAATGGAGAGAAATAGAAATTTACAGACAAGTCTATGCTAGAGACAGCTAAAAATTGATAAGCTGAACTCTACCTATCACTTGTCACCCAGTTTGGAGGATTACAATTGCATTATGAATGTACCCAGAAGGATAGAGAAGGAAGAGCTGCAGAACAAGTAGCAGAAATGGAGCTTTCCCATCCTATAGAAATCTCTCAAAATAGGTTGGTCAATCCTTGTATCCAAGTATCGGAAAGATGATCTTTGAGAGAATCCAGACGAGAAGGGAGAAAATACAAGGCATCTGAGACAGGAGATGGACAGGGACACAGTTTTTTTCCTTTCTGGTGTAGCTGAAACCTGGTGGCATTATTCACCACAGAAGTGTTATGTAGCAAGGCTGACTCAAGATCTTGCTTTCTGTAGCAGCTTGTCACTGCAGCAGACCTCAGGAAATGATTGCATGAAATTAACCTTCAGGGTGAAAAAGCAATGAGACTAGCCCATGTATTTTGAAATCCAGTGTTAGTTGAATGAGCTTCTTAACCCAGTAATCATAATTAAATGGGTGAGAGGGAATTTCTATCTCTGCTTCTCTGCACTGGTTTATGTCAATGATTATAAAGCACTTGAAATGAAATCAAATCTATGCATAAAGGGACTTCCCTTTGGGGGGGGCGGAAAGCAAAAAATCTGCTGAGGTTTGACACTTACAACTCTGCAAGCCTACAACTGCAGATTTATCTGAATATCAGCTGTGCTGTGGCATTCACTTAGTGTGTTTTATTGTTAGCCAACCATTGCGTGGTGGAGAAAACTTCTATTACTATCAGCACAGCAAATGGACAAATACCAGTCACGTGAACGAGTGGGAGTGCCCCTTGTGTGGGATGTTGCCTGTTGATCATAAAGCTTTGGTGATGTCTGTCTGCAGGGTGAAGGAAACCAAGGGACTCTCTAACTAGAAAGAAAGCACTTTGCATAACTTAGTAACTTCACTGTGAAAAAGGTGCCACTGGCTGTTTCGTGTTCCTAAGACTCACTGTGTGATCTTAAGCATCCAAAAGGCTTTTCGTCCTGCTTCAGTTTGCTTCTGTCTTGTGAAGGAGTCTGTTGATTCCTCCTAATCACAAAAAAAACCCAAAAAAACCCAAACAAACAAACAAAAAACAGAGAGAGAGATGGATTTTCTTTCTTGCCCTTTATAAAACTGTAGTGGACTCTGAAAATGAACATAGTAATGTTTTTTTGCAGGGGCTCCAAAACCACAGAACTCAGAGCCGTCTTTATGAATCCATAGCTGGAACACAGAACTTGAAATATATTTTGCCTTCCAGCCTGCTTTCTGACATTCCCAATTTTCTATACCTGCACAGGTCCAGATGGACTGATTATGTTTTTGATCAACATAAGAATTCCTGTTTCTGTTCCTCAAAGAAACTTCTACTGAACTTAAACTCTCATAGTACTAAAGCATTGAGGCTGGAGGTAACCAGGCTTCTTCTGGTGCAGAGGAAGAAGCTGTCTGTACTTTGAGCAAACCAAAAATGTTGTGGATAAGGATAAGCACAGTTCTGAGCCCTAAGAAACAGTTTCTAGGGACATGATGAGATTACATAAACTTGTAGCATGCTCATGTCTGCAAAATGCTGTGCTGCCAGAGATGGGAGCAGGGACAAAATATACAAGGTTTTTCTTCTGAAGTGTAGCTGAGAACTGTAGAAGTAACTCATTAGTAATTTTTTAATACACCCCTGTGGATTTCTGCCATGACTAGAACAAAGTTGACTTTCTAGCAGCTAAATCTGGACTCTGCTGCCTCTTCAGGCTTTAACAGAATTAAGTGTTTTCATGCAATATACTTTAAATATCCGAAACCATAAAATGAGTACAGGCGTCCACAAAAAACTCTGTGAGGATTCTTTATCAGTATCCTTCCCTTGGACGTAACCTGATACTCGTTCATTGTTAGCTTGAGGGTAGATTAGAATGTTTCAATACTTAAACTTCTCCTAGAAGCAGGTTAACAAGAAAGCATCCACACATGTTCCAGTATGAGTTGATACTGAAAGGCCAAAATTATGCTCTAGTGTAATACTTCAGTGGCTACTCTGAGCAGCTTTCCAGAGGAAAAGGTGGTTTGAATGTGCCTGTTCATTGATATAGGAAAACCTGATATGCTCGTTACCCCCTCTTAATTCAAATATAAACTCTTAAAGTTGGAGTATGAATTGTTTTAGAAGGAAGAGGAAGTAAAATGGGGAGTGTGAGTGAATTACCAATAGCACTGGAGGTGAAGGGGGTGCAGTAAAGCATGCAGAGGGGTTTTTCTTTGCAAATTTCTATGAATTTTGACATTTGTATTGCCAGTATGCAACCTGAATGCAGATATTACAAAATAAACATTTTAAGTTCCCTCACCCTTAGGGAATTATGTGTGTTTGAATAGTATATCATGAATCACAGGTGACGTTTTCAGTCAGAAAAATTTGAATTCGAATAATCATAAACCCTAGAAAAACTTGCTACTTACAACCACAGTATCCTCTCATAGGGAATAAGAGCAAGGCCTGAATCTTGGCCATTCCAGCTGTCAGGTCAAGTCTTTGCTGTTCAGATTTGCCTGGTCACAGATGATCTTTAGCTCAGCTGGGAGAGGATGTTACACACACTGGCTGCAACAACTTATGCAAGTAATGGCTCAAAAGCATTAGTTCACTGGAGAGCAGACTCGGGGGTCTCAGCCACGACTCTGCAAGAAAGACTTAAAGACAAGGAATGAGTGGCCAAAGAGTAGCCAGGAGCAATATGAATGCAAAGGTGCAACTTGGTCTAGAGTCCTGGAACAAAATCAGAGGGTAGTTTTGACAGAATCACATAGTCAAAATCAATATTCATTAAAATTTTGTGGGGTTGTCTCTTATATAGTAGTAAGAACAGAGTACATCCTGCTATGAACAGCCCTGTTACATCTTATAAACTTCTCAGAGATGACAGTAAGAAAGAAAATAGAAAATAGAATCTGTTCTGTTTGAATAAAATCTTAAAAATCAGAAAATGGCTAGAACGGGAGAGGTGTTCAGCTAGTGTCATTCAGAGGTAGAAACCTCATAATGACCCTTACAGTTTTAGGGCAAAATTCTCTGTATGGTTGACTTTGGAACACTCTTTCTGATTCTTTTGCATTCCTAGTATTAGTTTACAATATCAAACTGAACTGAAAACAGACTTTGCTTTTAGTTGTGGAGATTTCCGATATATAGTTGTATTCTAAGTATTCCAAGATGATAAATAATTTCACAGTTTCTGAAGGACATATTTTATTGCTGCTTAAAAGTCAGGCAAACTTGATCCCCAATGCACTTCATATTTCTCTTTCAAAAAGGCTATGAGTAGATGCAAATTGAGATTGATGTGCTCTCTTCTACCTTGCTTGGAAAGTGCAGCTTTTTTTGGATGAGGATATTAAATATTTAAGTGTAGCATTCTAGATGGTAAATATTTTTCTGGCAAAGGTGTCAAAATTCTTAGAAATAATTCCTTGGCTAATGTTAGAGGATGTTTCCTGTATGTATCTCCTACTGCTCACATCATGCAGTGAGCATTCTAGTGAAACCAGGATTCCACCACTCTTCCCACTGTGTCTTAGTAAAAGACACACTCCACTCTTTCTCCTAAATTCTTTACCTTTAGTTTGAGCCCTAGTTTGTTCTAAAGTTACACTTGTGTGTGGTGAAAAAGATGCAGGGTCTCCATACTCTACATTTGCCCTCTACCTCCTCAAAAGTTTGATCCTTGTGCATTTCGGTTCTCCTCATCACACAATAGACAGGGCTGTCATAGTGATCCACTGTACACTGACGGAGAATCCTTTCCATGGAAAAATCTCTCTCTGGGAAAAAAAAAAACCAAACCAAATATTCCTGTGAATTCACTGAAACTTAATTTGAATTTAGAAGACAAGATACTGCAGATTCTGAAGTCTTAATGAAACATTTGAAGTATTTGCCGAACTCAGACCTGAGAGTTAAGTCTTAAAACTTCACAAGGACACTCCCTTGATGAAAGCTGCTGTCTCTCATTTCTGAGTGCATGTAACTTGGTAACATTCTTTTTCCTTTAGGACATACTTGTGAAAGTCAAATGAACTGTTTTAAAATCCTGCCTTTTGAAGGAGGCTTTAAATTAGGGTTTGAGGTGGAGGTTTTGTTTGGATTTTTTTTTTT
>VWZF01000989.1:520745-752881 GCA_013396755.1 Sclerurus mexicanus
TTTTTTTTAATGAGATAAGGTAGCATGATCTTTTATCTGACCCGGCTAGACACGAACATCAAAGCTCTGTCAAGGTAAGGAATGTCATACCCGGATTATACTAAGAGAATGTTTGCAATAAACCAAGTTATTCAGCACAGTCACTCCATCACATTGATATTATCTATCTGCTGACAAACCCACTGCATTGCACAGCATCCTGCTGGTTCTCATCTACTACAGCGTATGTTGTTATTACTGTTACGTGGCAGCCAGTCAAAATCACCATCTTTTTGTCATTATTTGGAAAAAAGCAAGGTAAGTTAGTTCTATTAGCTTTGCACTGATGTTTCTGGCTTGGAACACGTTTAGATTTTTTTTTTTTATTTATATTTCAGAAGAAACACACTTCTGTGTTCCAGAAGGTGGGGCCAATGGCAGCCCTTACTGCTGTCTTCAACTCTGCAGTGAGGAGTTATAGAGAAGGCAGAGCAGACTCTTGCTGATGTTCACAGCCAGAGACCAAGTGGAATTAACATGTCACATCAAGAAAAATTTTCATTGTGCTCTCTGTCTGTAAAGAAAGAGCAGTTTGTACTGTCAAATGAGTCCCTCCGCTTCCAGAAGGGCTTCATGCCCTGTATCTACAGTTTGTGGTCTAGAAGTTATAAATCCATATTGGACTATTGGAGTTTAACTGCTCTATATCAGGAAGGAAAAAATCTAAGTCTGCTTCTTAATCTCAACTGCCTGAATAACACTGAGAGGAAGGGAACATGTCTAAAGGAAACCATACAGTTAAATCCTGAATGTCCTGTGTGTGACTGATTAATTTTAAATTGTTTTCATCACCCTGAAGACTGGTCTGGTCTGTTCTGGTGTAAAGAGGGAAAACAGCTCAAATTGAGGAGATAAGTTGCTACGTGGTCGGGGAGGGGACTGTGGCTTTGACTCGGAACATGACCAAGCTTTTTCCTCATCGCTTAGTGCTGTAAGGCCAGTGTAGCTGTTCTAAATGGGAACCATATGTACAAGGTTAAGGAGGCACCTTCTAATCTGACAAATTGATCTGTAGGTACGTGATGTTGTCTGATGTCAACCAAAGTTGCATATACATATTGCACGGTAGGAGTGGTTGGGTTTTGTTTCCCCACCCCTCCCCTGCTTTCTCTGGGCCTGAAAATGCCACTTGTGTTTTGCATGTCCTACAGAATTATGTGTTTGGGGAACAAGAGGGTCCTTTTTATTATTCTGTCTATGTGACAATCCCTAGTAAAATCTTGCTGTACTCTTTGCCTTATGCTAGCAATAGATTTCTGTGAAGTTCTTTGGCATCAAGGGAATTAGGGCTGGCAGTTTTGGCTCAGTGCTTAGAAGATAAATTCCTGGAGTTGCATACCTAGACTTCCCTTGTTTGCCTTAGTTTTGTGCTATACATAGCACAAAACAGAGCTACTAACCAGTGCAAGGAGATCTGAAACTTGCCTAAAACTTGATTCCTGTGTCTTAATTAGAAGTTTAAAAATTCCTCTAAAAAAGAACCAAAATGGGCAGGGCAGTTGGTGACTCACAAGTTTAAGCAGTGCTGCACTTAAGGGGAGTTCAGAAAGCACTCCTGTATGTAAGGGACAAAATATAGGGAGGAGTGTGGTTATTCCTCCTTGCATTTTAAGGGCATTAAAGAGAATACAATTGACTCTCAGTTGAATTACAATCTGGAAGTATTTATTTTCACTGGCTCTCAACTTGTTTTGACTGCCAACTATGGAAGGTCAATTGATTTCCCTGCAATGCTTATAGCCAGCTGCTTGAAAGGAAAAGTTTTGAAAGCCTTGACAATCCTAAAGGGGATTCACTCCTTGGCTCCATGAGAAGAAAATGTCAACAGTGGCAGAAAGCATTATCATGGAACAGCAATTTTCCCAAAGTTTCTAGGAAAATGAGAGCCTCAGTACATCAGGTAACCCATGAGAATTGCTTTAGTGCTCCACTCCACAAATGCAGTGTTCATCTTTTGCCATTGTATTTGCTACAGCAGGGCAGGTTAAAAGACAGTTCTGGAATTTTTGAGTCCACACAACTGCATGTGTGATGTTCTCCCAAGTTTGCGTGTGTGCTTAATGAACAAACAGGTTGTCAGGTTATTAATGGCCATCTAACTGCACCACAGATAGCCTGGAAAACCAAAAGCATAACTTGGCATACCCAAATTGCAGGGTTTACTGGATTTATTTATTTTTTTTTTTAGCACATATTCTGAACTTGAAGGCTTTTAATAACCATCTTTAAATGGCTATATTTGTGTAGTAGTCTAGGGAGAAGCATTGTCAGAAAGATGAAGTTGATTGTTTATTAAAACTATAGCTGTCTTTGAAATCACAGGCAGATCAACAGCATTCATGTTATACCTCAAGAAATATTACCATTTCTAGTGAAAGGAAAATAAATGATTTACCCCAAAACTAAAACACAGAGGTCTGAAGATCTCCACACTCTAAGGACTTATTTCCTTTTCTTAGTAAAAAGTATTGTCGGAGGCCCAAGTAGATGGAAATGATACATTAACACTCAGAGCTATGGGTTATATAACTCTTCTGACTTTCAGCAGTGCTTGCGGCACTCCTTGGCTATTTATGTTGTGATAAGGCCCAGAGACAACGTGTATTAGACACATGGAAGTATGTCCCCACCCTTAGGATTAGGGAGGAATGAGATAGAGCAGGCATCCAAGACAAATATGTGTGTCAGAATACAGAACGTCAGAAAAAGAGAAGTACTGTGATAAACATCATCTCACTTGTCAGGCTGAAACACCACAGCGAGTCCCTTGTCGTGTCATGGTCCCAGTTGGTCGCGTCCCTAATGGAAGCTGCGAGGTGGAGCTTGATAGAAAACACAAGCAACTTTGCAGCGTTGCTGGAAGAGAAGACACGCTCTTGCTCCTTAGGTGAAATTTGTGAACACTGGTGATGAGCCTCTGGCAGGGGTCACAGCAGAACTCGCCACCTGAGGCTTAAAGGATACTTACCTTGTGTTGTCTTCTACCCACATGAAACAGATGTCCCCTGGATACAGTTTATCGTCACAGGTTAGTTCAGTGCAGATATACAGAAAGAGAGAAGACAGGCCAGTAGAGTAATAATCAATTCTTATTCTTGTGTAAGAGAAAAATACCAAAGAATAAGGAAGATGAAGGAAAACGATCTCTTGACGCTTGGAGTTTTTGTGTGGTTGGGGGTGGTTCTTTGCTTCTTGCTGGAGTAAACAGATCTTTTCCTCTCATAGCTATGCTAACTATCTAGAAATGGTACTTTCAAAGGTTATTTATTTTTTCTTTTAAATTCAGAGTTTGTTCTGTTTAAACATGCAACTGACACAATCCTCTTTTGTCCTTTTGAAATAACAACTGATGATATTGAACAAAAGAAAAAGTGCTCTATATCTTTATTCCTTTAAAAGAGTGGCAAAAACGAAAATCAAGCTGAAAAGTGAAATAAATAATAGTCTCCCCACGTTTCCTCTTTACTGAAACCAACAATACATGGATTGAGTTATCAAAGGGCTGAGGCAGGAATATGTTATTCATTGTGTCCTGCAGGATACGCTGCAAATTGAAGGACAGAGTAGGTTTGCCTGGGATTTTTTGCTTTGTTTGAACAGTTGATGTGTCCTGCTTGTTCCTTTTGCAAGTCTGCAGATCAGCATCTCTCTACAAGTGTGGTGTTTGGTTGTTTGCTCTGTCTGGGAGGACTGGATTTATGTTGCCTTTCTTTTTCCCATTATGTTGAAATTAGAATAGTACTATGGGGAAAATAGCAAACCGAAAATTGCAGTAGAATATTTATATATCTAATGCAGTGGTTTTTCCCTGTGGGCTTTCTGATTAAGGTAGGTGGCTTAATAGATGTACCAGTAAGACTGGACAGCCTGTGTTAAATATGTCTTTAACCATGTGGTAAAAGCAAGGCTCCAGTTTAGTCTTGTTCTCTTAAAAAGAAAAAATAAAAGAAGAGAGAGAATGAGGTCATGGTGATATCTTACTACTTTTGCTCATTTCTCTACTTTTGGTTCCCTTTCAAGAACAGTCTCTCACTTGTAAATAAGAATTTTGCCTGACAGTCACGTCAGAACAAGCACAAGAGTGTAGGTACCCCACACATCTTCTACATTCTGTGACTCCTCTTGAGATGCAGTTTCCACAAAGTGGGTTGGAACTCCCTTGGACTAGGGGCAACACTGGCTTTGCATCCCCAACTTTTGGGGGAAATTCTCTCACCATTTGCCTGCTCTCTGTGGTGATCTGGCCCCTCAGGAGGTTAATGTGTTTATCTGTTTTAGGTGTGGTCTGTACACAATGAGAGGCACAAGCCCTTTGGGGATTAAAGTGCCCTTCTGACTGCGCTTTAGTTGTTGGATGTTACTGGGATTGTACATATGTAGATGAAAGCATAGTTTGTCTGTTCCTGACAAACTTTCATAGTGACAACAACACATGTTCTCCTTGTTTATGCCTGTGAAATGATTTCCACCCCAGAGGTTAAGTTTGGTCCCAGGGATACAGCACAAACTATTTGGGTAAATTCCCTGTGTGTGTTATGAATTTATTAACTTACCCAGTCGTATTAGCTGACTATAATACAGTTAGATTTCCATGGCTAATAACTGCCAAGTGATTAAGTGGTTTTCATTACCATAAATGCCCAGCTTTTTGCATTTGTGTCAGAGACCTGCAAACCACTTTGAGACAGTTTATATGGTAGCTCAGCCTCTCACACAAATGGCTTATTCCCTTTTCCCTCTCCAATATGCTGTTAAATGAGAATATTTAAATGCAATTGCTCCATGTGTTTGCTTGCTCTGATTCATTCCATCAATAGTTTTAATTTTTGAAATGCCACAATTATGGGCATTTTCTCGGTGATAAAGCTTAAGAAGTGAGCCTTGAGGAACTGAGAAAATTGTTTGGGTTTTTTTTTCCTGTTAGCTGAAACGTAACTGCTGTTTTCTTAAAGTGAAATGTACCTATTTATGTAAATAACATCAGGGATTGAGTGAGGAAACAGCTCACAACTTCTATTGTACATATTGTATTTCATTTTATATAGCTACCACATGCTTTCTGTTGGTAGAAACAACACAGTTCATTCAAAACACTGTTTTCAGAGTCTGATCCCTAAATTATTTATGAATATTATTCCTAGCAATATACATAGGCAATCATATGGGATGCTGCATCAGGAGCAAGATACCCAAATGTAAGCAGATTATGCAATAGGTAGGAAAGTGAGGGTTACAGTATAAGAGATGACTTCACAAGGTACTTCAGTTATATTTGTCAATACTAAGCAAGTCAACTAAACTGGAAGATCTTTGTAGTGAATAGTTAAAGGAAAGTATTGCAGGAACATGAAATGCAGTTCAAAAAAGCACTGACAATGATATTTAGTCTGTCCAAGGTATAGCGCATCCTCAGCGTTTAAATATGTTTCATGGAGTTGTGCATCCTGTCTGCAGACTAACCTGAGAGATATATAAACTTTTTCTGAGACATGCTTGAACAACCAATTCCATGAGGAATTGGTTTCACATGAGGATCTGGTGATGATCTATGTCTTTATATTGAAGATTAATGTTGAAACTGGAGTGCAGAACAAAATATTGCACTATACTATACCTAGTCAATGAACACCAAGCAGTCTCAGGAACACTGGAAACTGGGATAAAGCGTGAATGGGTGGAAAGAAACATGGTGATAGGAATAATACCACAGAAGGGGGTAACACAGGGAATGTCACATAACTCCATCAAAGCCAGGGCCAGTTAGACCCCACAATAATTTAGTCAAGTAGAAATGTGTGTTGCCTCTGATGTCCACCGCTTGGAGCTAACAGCTCACAGTAAACATTCCATGTGTGGTCCTATAACCTTCAGCTGACATAAATGAAAACGCTCCCTTGGAGCAAGAAATGCCAAAGCGTGCCCTGACTTACTGAATATTTAAAGAAAGGCGCTATTGAAAGATGAAATAAAGAGATGAAGAAAGATCCTAAAAATTCCTTGAAAAATATTTTTATTCTGTTGGCTTGATATTTGGCAACAATTTGGAAAACATACCATGTGGGACCTTAGAGGGGTCGCTCGCAGAGGTAAAAATATTAATGCAGTGGCTGGGCTCTCAGCCCAGAGGAGAAGCACAGGCCACTTTTTGCTGTGTTCGTGGCAAGGAAAGTAAAAGGTCGTAAGAGTGAGGAACAGAGAGCATCACTAGTATGCAAAGCATGGCTGGCGGAGATGTGGGGATGAAGGCCAAGCTGAGCTGCGTTCTCTCTGCATTGGGTGATTGCTTTCCTGGGCATTCCCCAGAATTGCCAGTGGGCTCCTTCATGTGGGCACCCACGCGTTGCTGTTCCGCTGAAATCCTGGCAGCGTCCTGGCCCCCATTTTAAACAGTGTTTTTTTAGCAGCAGGAGTTAGTAGGGTACGTTCCCAGCTCGGCTTACACTGGAAATGATGACAGTTTCAATCTGCTACTATTTATTCTTACATTAAAACCAGGAAAGTGAATGTCTGTCTGCTAATGCCGCTGCAGGCAGAGTCCTTCTAAAGGTGAAGGGGGGGCATAAAGTGCAAAAAACATTACTAACCTTACCTTGGTGTGTTCTTTGCTTTAAAGGGACATGTGTCATGTTCCCTTTCTTTGCATACATTTCTAAGCAAGAATATAATATTTATTTTTTTCACTGACTCGCATATTGAAAATTTCAGCCTAAATCTATCTAGCAATTTAGTAGCTGAACTTTACAGTCTGTAAAAAAGGACTTCATGAATTAGGGTTTGACAAATTCAGATGTACTATGTTTTGAACAAACAGGGTTCTTCATGTTTCCTGACAAGGATTCTTCTCTCATCCAGAGTGTTCTCCCCGTGCCCAAACACACCAGAGTGCAACCCCGAGGGCATTTCTAAGTGTGATCAGGAATAAAATAGCACTGAACAAAAGTACGTTTTGTTGCATAATAATCTGTTTGGTTAGTTTGGGGTTTTTTCCTAAACGTATCTGCTCACTTAAAGGTTGATATACAAAATTTCTGTGGTTCACAACGGGACATAAAATCTGTGACCAGTAGACTGTTTTCTGAAGCAATATATTCTTCAGAGCACTTTAGGAAGGAGACATCTGTTTCTAATCTCAAAAATCAATGGCACAGGATGGCCCAGGGCTTTCAAACATTAATTTTCAATAGGTTGCATTTTTTCCCCCCCTTCTATTGGTTTTTAAGAGATATGGACCTTTTTTGCCACAACGCAAGCATAAATTAAAACGCATGTGTGCATTGGTGCTTTGGGAAACAAGAAATTCTTCCCTTGGAGTCAAATTTGCCAGGAGAGCCCCTGGGCACGGGCAGTTCACTTCCTGCACACCAATTCTCAGAGAGCAGAAAGCTGGGGATAGATTTTTTTATATGTATTTCTTTAAGTAAGCCATAGGAAAATTGATACCATGTGATGTGAAAACTTCTCAGCATGTTAAATGTACTTATTTCTCTAAAGCTGAAAAGGCTTGAAGTTAACATTTGTTTCAGATGTCCAACAATACCATCATTGCTGTGTAATAGCTGAAATGGTTCCATCCACCCCATCATGAAGTTACTTTAGTTCTCGACAAGAAAGACATCAAGTACAAGGCAAACTGGGGGTAGGGAGAATCAAGACTGTGTGAATTGTTTAACCTTCTACCATAGTTCAACAAAGTTTAAAAAAAAAAAAAAAGAGAGAAAAAAGAAGGTCTTTGGCAAACTGCCCGGATTTTGTAAGGCCACTCACGCTTTGGAAGCCCCCAAAGATCCCGGCGTTTTCTGGCTCGAGGCTGAAATCCCACTGAGCCAGGGCTGAAAAAAAACTTCAACCGTGTTGAGTAAACACTTCAAGAAACAGCTTTCTGTCACAATGCTCTGAAGTGTTGTGTGTGAGCCGGCTGCCACGTCTTGGGCAAAGAGGAACAGTCATCATGAGTACATTGTTAGACTTCAAATGCTTTCGGGAGTCATGGCTGCAGTCAGTGCTAGGTGGAGTCGGGTGCCTTTTGTTTCTGCTGAAACTGGGGTGGACAAAGGAGAGGAATGATGAATTTGCTAAACTGCACAATAATCCTCCTTAAAATATAAATCCTCACCAAAAAACAAAGGAAGTAGAAGGTTCTCCCTATAACAAAGCTTCTGTTCCTAATACCCAAGTTTCTACCTAAGAGACTAGAGGAAATCCTGTCTCCAAGAGAAAGCCTTCATTTTGTAAAATGGTCCAGCAGTTTTGGACCACTGATGAATTCAATGTGGAGACCAGCTAAGAATGCAATCAGTGGTCTTCTAACCATTCGCGTATAGGGAGGGTTTTGTGGGTTTGTTGTTGTTTATTTTGGAAGAAGGGGGTGTTTCATTTTTCTGTCTGTTTGGTTTTTGTTTTGGCTTGATTGTTGGCTTTGGGGTTTTTTGTTTGGTTTGGGTAGGGGTTTTGGTTTTTGTTTGGTCGGTTTTGTTTTGTTGTTTTGTTCTGATTTTTTTTCCTAAGGGATTCTAGTGAATGGGTCCTGATCAGTGCAAGACTTTCAGTGTAATTTCCAGAAAAGCTGAATCAAGGCTTTTGTGCACAAATAATATCTTTAATTATAACGACCAATATCACTAGGGGCAAGAGAGGGAAGCTACTGAACAAAGGGCATCAGTGCCTAAAGATTTGTTGTAGGTTTTTTCCCAACTATATTAATTTCACTAATGAAAAATCATAGAATCATTAAGGTTGGAAAGGACCTCTAAGATCATCAAGTCCAACCATCAGATGCCTCATGGCAGAAATGCCGGCAAATTTGGGAACAGACACCTTCAGTGTATCCAGTTCTATGGGTTTGGGCATCATCCAAAAGACCCGCCCAGCCCATGCAACAGTTCGGAGCTAAAATATTGTTCTTTTGCTCACTGTGGTGTCTTCAAACTATCACAGCTGTAATTGTAGTTTTATTTTAGACTATTAATTTATGAACTAAAAACCAATAATTCAGTGTTTGAGGACAACCAGGGACAATGAAGGCCGCTCAATATCTGATCCTCAGATGGCCGTTTTGATATTTGTGTAATTAATTTGCACAGTAACCTTCAAGACACCAAGAAATGGTTGTTGAACAAGTTTCACAAGCTGTAGCGACACCTCAGACTCATGTATGCAGTAGCATAAGTTACTCGTGGCAGGTTCAAGTAACTTATAAGGCAAGCTTAAAACTGGCTGCTGTTTTTCCTACTGAGGAAGAAATTTGACTGCTTACAAGGACCGAAGTTGCCATCTCCTTACTTTTTCATGACATTCAAAATGAGCCCAGCATACTTAAATATCTAGCCTTGGATTATAGCCCACATTTAGTAGCATCCCTATCCTGACTTCACTTTTGATATGGTAATTTTATAAATGGTTTGATTCTCTGCGCTCTGGAAGTCTCTATCAATCTCTCTTTAGTTAGAAATAAATCACCTTTTCCATATAAGAACCCTGTGTCATTTTAAACTCAAGAAACATGAAGATTTTGTTAACTATTTGAACTTTAAAGAGTTTTTGTTTGGTTCACATTTCAGGATAATATTTGTGATGGCTTGTGTTCAACCCAGTCTTGTATGAAACTAGGACATTATGGGCCCATTCCTTTCTATCTTGCACAAGGAATATTATGAATGTTAAAGGGGGATGTTCAATTAGTTACATTTGAGAGGAAATAAAAAAAGACAAGATCAATTAAGTGAACATTAAGAAGCTTACAAAACTTTGAGTTTTCTTCATCACATGGGAAGTATGCTGGTAATACATGTAATGAAGTGTTTGATGGTGTAACATCTACGTAAGTTGGCACCACAAGTATTGGGTCTTCAGACTCGCTCAGCGAAACGCTTCTGAATCCTGTTGCTGTAACACTGCAAGACACACCTTGTCATGTGCTGTTACTGAGAATCCACGTCACAAGTGAAATGTTGGTTCTTAGCTAAAGTTTCTACAGACAAGTTTCACCATCCGTTTCTGGTCCACTTCCATGTAACAAGAATTTTATGTCTTGCCTGTAGGCTAGAAAGCTAAGTTTGTGTCAGAGATTTCTATTTTAGCTGTCCTAGTCCAAAATGAAAATTTTATTTTAAAAAGAACTTGGAAGAATTATTGTAAAAAAAAGGAGAACTTAGCTTAGTTTGGCATTTTAAGAAATAACTCCAATAAACAAATAGCTGATTTACACCGTACAATAAGTATTCATTTTCACAGCAAATAGCTAAAGATGAACTTGATGAAGTGCATTGTTTTTATAGTAAGTTGTTATGGTGGTCATAGCAACGTCAAGTTCTTTATTAGATTTTAACTTTTTTTGTGGCCTCCAGGCCAAGCTGGTTTTCCTGGATAAGCTCTGTGTCTGTTGTGATTGCAGGGGATAATTCTGACACCCAATGGCATTACAGAAAAAAACAGAAGACACGGTTTACAACAATATATCACTAAGTTCTGATTACTAGTGATTTAACATATGTACGTAGTTAAAGTTCAGGGCAGGTAAGGTAACTAATTTGTGGATGTTAATGTAACTGATGCATTCAGGAAGGCCTTTGTCCTCATTCCCATAACAATCTCTGACACTTTTTTGGGATTTTCTGCTTTCGGGCTCAAGCTTCTCATGTTTCATTTGAACTCTGTCCGAGTTTTCGGACAGAGTAAACGGAGCCAAGGGAACGTAAACGGGTTAACATGTTGCTGCTCCTCCCACGCATCCCTTCTTTTTAATGCATGTGTAGGAGGAATGAAGAAAGAGCTCTAATTTCCTTTACTTGCTACAGCTTTCATTTCCCTTCCCAACGTGGAGGCAGAGGCGGCAAAAAATACAAACAAATGCTCTGACACAATTTATTGGGATTTCTTGTTAAAGTTTTAGTGTTTGGGGTTTTGGTTTTTTCCTGGAAAACAAATTATGGAATCTTGCCTTTGTAGAAAACACACGCCTAAATCAATTCTTCTTTAGCTGTCAAAGTCTCATGCAAGAATGTGTGTTTAACTCGAGGAACAAGCTCAAACATTTTGCTGAAGGTTTATTGAATTGCAAGTTGTATGAATTTTGATGTAAACATCGCTCTGTGTTTGGTCAGGCAGGCAATTTTATTCAGGCTCTTCATTCACCTAAAGATATGGTGAAAAATTAAAAAATTACTGAAAAATAGGCTGCCATGGGCACAGCCAACAAATAAATCTTTTTATTCACTGCAGCTTGTCTGCTGTTGAAGATTTTTATCTTGTCTTTGCTAAGATACGCTCTCGTTATTCAAAAACTTTTCCAGGTGGTATTTTCAGCAGTTTCCAGAGTTTTACAATCTCCTCTTAAATTCCATTTTTGGTTCTTCAGGAAGGATGATAGCCCTCTTCCAAGCAAGGAAATGTAGGAAATAGATCAAAAAGTACTTTCAATAGGAGAGTGAATCAATCTAAGAAAACATCCACCATCCAAATCTTCTTAGGAAGAAAAAAATAATATAAAAACCTACTATTTTTTTTCTTTATATAATATACCTCCATATCTTCTTTATAGAGAAAAAAAGCCGTTTTCTGAAAAAATTATCTTACTTTCAAGTCTCATTCTAAACAGCTTTCCATGCAAAGCCCAATATTTTCTCTAGAAGTTTGTTACCAGTGCTGCATGGGCAGT
Source organism: Sclerurus mexicanus (assembly GCA_013396755.1). Classification (NCBI taxonomy): domain Eukaryota; kingdom Metazoa; phylum Chordata; class Aves; order Passeriformes; family Furnariidae; genus Sclerurus; species Sclerurus mexicanus. The sequence continues at coordinate 532,438 of VWZF01000989.1, forward strand.
CTTTCCAAACGCTTCTCCCTTGTGGTCTTTCCTGTTCCTGACTGTTTCTGGCTCTGCCCCTCATGCAATCCGTAAACCCAGCTTCCAGTTTTCCATTCTGTCACAGGAGAGGAAAAACCAGTGGCTGCTGCGCCAGTTTCTAGAAGGCAGCTTACAATTCTAACTGCTCTACCTTCTTCCCCAGGCAATACATTATTCAAACTTAACAAAGGCATTTTAGTGCCTATTAATGAATGCTAATGACCATATATAGTTTGTGATACCTAGTCCTTTGTCAACCTTTTGCCTTTGGAATGTGTGAAGCTCGATGAGAAGGTATTGTTAAGAATAAATGATGTGTAATATGGGCTGTACTTCAGCCTAAATGAGATGCACTTATCAGTCAAGAGTCTTTCTAGTGGGCCCTGTAGGAGCCAATTCTTGTTCCTCGGCTATTTAATATTTAAAAGCAACTAAAAGATAAAAAGTAAAAGAGTAGGAACTTAAGAGCAAGGAAACGTGGAAATGGACCAGAAAATGATGGGGATTGCCTTGATCTAGGCAACGAAAAGGTATTTCACACAGCAAAACTGATATTTAGGAGGTAAAAACCATTGGCTGAACTTAAGGTGTGGGAGATTTCTCCTCAGAAGTAATTCCGTGTATCACAAACTCCATGCCTTCCTCAGTCAGCTTTGCTTGGGTCCCAGGAGGACTTAGAACAAGCGTAGAAGGAAGCTGTAGAAATTCTCGTAGGAATCAAGTGACAAACGTGACTGTGTTTGGTGGGAGTTCAGCCTCTGTTCGAACACCGTGTCACGCGCGGGGAGCCAAACTCCAGGAAGGATTGCCGTAAAATGGAAATGGCTCAGGGAGAAAACACAAGTGGAACTCAATAAATTCTTGTGACTTGCCAAAGATGCTGGGTGATAAGTGGTCACATTCGCTCCTGTTCACGTGTGGAACAGGACTAGGCTCTTATGTTCATGTGATTTATTTTTCCTGACAATTTTTTCTCTCGCTGGTTGTGCTGGATTTGATCCAACAAGGTGATATGGCTGTTTTGTTTTGTTTTTAAGGGATTCAGACAGAGGTTTTCCTTCAAAGATAGTTTGTTCTTTTTTTGTAAACTATTTTCAGTTGTGGAACATCCCCAAGCTTACCTTTTGACACCAATCCTCGAGTCATCGCTTGATCTTGGCTGTTTTGTTCTGCCTTTATGCTCTTTTTGAAGAATTAAAAAATACCCACAGAAAATTGTCATAGCCTTTTCTGCCTTGCACGTGTTCTTTGTTCATCTGGTATCATCACTTTGTCCCATTATCCCACACAGGTTTTTCCCTTAAAGTGGTTAGGGATTTTTGCTTCAGTTCATCATTGGTTTCATTATTAGAAGCGTTTTGGGGTTTTTTTTCCCCCAGCTTTGCAACTTTTGTTGGATAACTTCTGTCTGTCCTTGTGCCACCCATTTCCTTTAGCAAATATAGTTCTTCTCTGTTCCTGTAACTTACTAGAAGTTACATTCTGTCATCCAGGCTCTGGTTTATTAGGATAAACAAATTATTTTAATCTTCATTAGGCTCATCCTGGTAGTATGGATGAAATGGCCTTACTAGGTCAGTGATCAAAGACTTACTTGTGCAGAAACACTTCATTGCCACATATAAAAGCACTATTCCTAAAGGAAAGCATAAAATGTATGTTGGGGTATGACTGGCAAACAGCTGAGTGCTAGGAGGAAAAAATCCTTGCTTATAGATAATCTGTACAACACGTGATGTCCATGGGCCTGTATTGATACTCGCTCTCTGGGAATTCACTGGGGAGGGATTAAGCAACAGTTTTGAAAAAAATAATGTTTGCCTTCAAAAAGTGATATTTTTTTATTTTTTTATTTTTAGTAAATGGTTGTAGCTGCTAAGAAGTTGCTCCTAATTGTCTGAGAAATAATGAGAAAAGTGGTAATTTTCCTTAGACTACCTTTTCTTTCCCCTTAAATTTTTATGTTCATTGAGGGAAACTAATGTTTTCATTTCCAGGAATTCTTACTTCAGACTTCTCACATGTGTTTGGAACTGAATCTTAGACCAACAAAAGTCAGAAGCAACAGCTTAATTCAAATCTTTCATTGTTGAGGCAAAACGATTTTTTTGAAAGTATATTATGTGGGACCCTAACTCATCAGGAAATAGGAACTGTTTCCAAAAGGAGTTGCTAGAGGAAATTGTGAAGTGACAAATTAGTTTTTGTTGGAGACAGTACTAAACTTGCCTCACTTCAGTAGGAGATCAGCCCCGCTGGAGAAGGAATTCCTGCTGTGAATTCAATTCCATGGGCCGTGAGGTTGTTGACCATTGTCTCTTCATACTCCAGCCCTTTCTTGGTACTGTCCACGTTCACTGGCATCCTTTCCATTCCTGTGTGTGTTTTAGAACTTTAAATCACATGCATATCTGTGAAAGTGTGGGATCTCTTCACGTGGGGGTGTAAATCCTGGGATAAACTGTGATGTGGAAGGAGCATTATTGACTGCAAAGGAAAATATAGCTGGCTACAATTAAACTATTTCTGTACTTTAAAGAAAAATAAGTCTTATGCCCTCTTTTTCTTCTTTACTGAGACGTATATGCAGCCTCATAAAGCATGTCAGGCAAAGTTTCAGTTCAATCAGTAGTTTCCACTGCAATCTGTAGGAACTATGTTGATTTACTCAAAATAAAAATGCTTTTTTAACCTTAAAAATAACAAGAACATCAACTCATGACTTGTCTGTTTTTACTGGAGATTCCTCTGGATGACTGGAAAAAGTTGTTCTGAGTTAAAAAAAGAAAAACATGGAGAGAAAGCCAAGCTAATGCCAAAGGACAGCTTAAAACTGTGGAGGACAGATGTTTAGTGTGTTCTCTGGGTCACTTTGGGGAAAAATATGCTGCTATGACCCCCTCAGAAATTCAGTTGATACTGACAATCTGGGTTGTTTCTGGATAAGTAGTAAAGCGTCGTATCAGTTAACAGTAGTAGTGGTATTTAAAATTTGTCTAGTTAGTCATGATTAATTACATCATTAGTTTAGTCAAGATTTAGTTTCAACTGTGGGAAATCAGAAAAAAGGAAAAAAGTGGAAAGAAAAAAGCAATGCCTGGAAGCTGGGTCTTATTAAACTGAATGAAAAAAGAAATTAAGATGCTCATAAAGGTTTTTTACCGTGACAGACAAAGCCCTGTGAACACATTCAAAACATCCCCATTAAAGTTGTTGCGTTAGGCTCTGCTCTAGCATGGGTTGGACTGGGCGTAAGAAGTGCGGGTGAGGAATGTGACTGGAGCAGAAAGCACTTTGGGGGTCTCCCACAAACAGCCCTGGTTGTTAATCATGTGCTGAAACGGGTGATTTTTGGCCTCCAGATCATGTTGGTTTAGGAAAGTGCAAAGTGTGCCGCCTTCAAGGGCAAGTATTGTCCCTACGTGCAGTTCAGCATCATACCCAACACCTTCCTTGTAATGAGGGTCAGGCGTTTCTGGATTCCAGTGAGTCTTCTGCGAACGATGTGATGGCAGAGTAACTTAAGTGTCGTAGAACTAGGAAGAAGTAAAATAATTGTGTGGGAAGAGATGAAACACTTCTCCTTGCAGCTGGCAGGGCGAGGGGGCTGTGAAGGTTTCAAGGTGCAGGTTTCAAGTTTTTTAGCAGCTCAAAGGACAATTGGCTTGAATTCCTCAAGGGGCACCCTGTAGAGTGACAAAAATATACTTGGCTAAAGTTACGGCAGCTGCAGAGCACTGATGGGTTGTCTGGGTTTTAAAGGGGCTGGGAAATGAGGCTTAGAGCTGACAAAGATCAGAGCCTTCAGAAAGGCTTTCCTGCTCCCAACAAACGTGCTGGGGAGCTGCAGCTGTTGGAGTCAGGGCATCTGCTGGAGCTCAGTAGCTCGATCTGTGAGCTGAGCACAGAGCTCACAGTGATTGTGTCTGGCCTGTGGTGTCTGCGTAGGTTACGCAAGTGGGGAAATTGCCTCGCTGTTCTGGGCTCTGCATCTGCAAGCAGCATGTGCTGCTGGGCAGGGCTGCTCTGAGCTAACTCTTTAATGTTCAGTAACACCCAGAATGCGGCCTGGCAAGTGCTGTCTTCTCCAGAGGGGAAGAAAGTGTCTGGAAAGCAAGTACCTGGCCCCAAACTGGACTGTAAAGAGAAGAGGAATCGCCAGTATCATCACTAGGTTCTGGCCAACCTCAAGTCCACCAACTACAGGTAGCTGTAGGATACTGATCCCCCAGGATAGCACCAGCTATTTTGACTCCTGCCACTATGTCCTCAAAGATTCTCTCTTTCTTAAACTTTTTCTGATATTAATATTTCCATACCTGTTTGAAACTACTCTCCTGGAAGGCACAGGCAGAATTCGTGCAGAAAAGTGCTGAACGTTTTCTGACCAAACTTCTGCAATTGCACCTTCTAAACCAAATGCACACCTGGTCAAAACCCATAATGAAAGCAAAGGTGCAGCCCCTCTTCCAGAGTAATAGGTATCACATTCCCCTGCGGGAAGGAAACGTTGAAGCAAGGCTTTCTTATTATTGACTCAAATCTGACAGGCTGCACAACAGTGCAGAAAGGTAGCGGAACCCAAACAAACTCAAAGTAACCCTGGCAAAACAGAATATGCAGCGAATCCCCTACGATAAAATGTATTGTCTAATGATCTACTGAAGCTGCAAGTTTTCCTCCTTAGCCTGAAAAATCCAGCATCTCCTACAGGATGGTGCTGTATATGCTAAATACCATGGCGGCAAAACCCATCAGCACTATCTTTAGGGCTGCCTGCCTTGACTTAACCGGTTCTTTTAGTTTTCCTTAGAGAAATGGCTCTTTGATGAACATGTCATCTTCAAACTGAGGTAAAGCACTTCCCAGACTGTTGTTGACTCCTACAATATGAACTTCACAGTTAAATATCTTCCACTGTAGACGGGACTATAGACAATACAGACTTTGCCTTAGAATAAAGGATCCAAGGAGACTCGTTAACTTATTGATTTTACAATATAGGGCACAGTTACCACATTTATTCTTTAATTTGACACTCCAGGTATCAACCATTACCAAGAAGAGAAATAACTGTTAGAAGCTGATATTTATAGTGATACTTTGCTCTGTACAAGCAACAGACTCCTTTATCATGGAACAATGACCCCTGCTAAAGCAATTCACTCGTTACTATCTGGAATAGCAGCTTCCTCTGAAAGATACAGTTCCAAATGTTATAGATGAACTGTACTGAGATGAGTTAGGAGGAAATGCCATACACGGAGGAATATCCTTCTTTGTCCACGTGAGTCACTGTGTCGTGGGGAGGCCCTTTGGAAACGCTAGTAATATTTTCCTGCTGGCTCTGTGCAAAGCAGCTTTTCCACTGAGTGACACTTGAATATCCAGAATGCTGTGGCTTTCCCTTGACTCGTTTAAACTCCAGGAAAAACACCTTGAAAGGGGTTTATTTGTGTAACTTGAGAGTGTAGTTTAAAAGGGGAAAGACTGCTTGCAGTTCTGTGTGTATTCTTATTCACCACCCTCACCTGTGCTTAGCACAGAGTGCCTGGTCTGTGCCCCGACCCCTATGAACAGACTCCTGTTATCACAGAGCATGGCAAACACTCCAGTCGTATCAGAACTGCTGTGGCTTACCCCTGACCACGCAGCTCAGTTGCTTTTGTTATTAAAAACACATTGTGCTTAACCGTTTCATTTGCAGTGGTGCACAGCTCTCCTTTAAGGGGCCATCTACGTGTTTTCATAGCAGTTTTATAGCCTTAATTCAGAGCTGGTGATAAATAAAGCCGTCTCCAAACTTAGAAATACCGAGAGCCAAGAATCACAGCTTATCAAATCTGCAAAATAAAGAAGGCATGTGTCAAACTTGCCTATGCATTGGCAAGGGAATGCCATGAACACCAGTGTCTGATTGTTGATAAGGGAATGTGGACGTTGTGAAGTGTTGACTGATACAGCACTCAAGGGAATGGAAAAGAGAAAGTTGTGGAAGATGCAAAAATGTGTCAGCTGATATCTCAATAGGACTTTTTTTTTCTGGTTCAGTGAACACAGTGTCCTTATGGGTTGCAGAGGAGAATAACTCTCAAACTTCTGAAAAATCAGTTTTAGGAGTTTTATTCTAGTGGTTTTGTGGTGTTCTGTGGTGACGGACAGCATGAGTAAGGTGAGCAAGGGTTGTTAACATTTCATGTTAGGTCTGGTTCCCTTGGCTTTTGTTTTTGTGGTTATGGATGCTTTTCACCCTTGACAAAGTATACCCTTTGTTATCTTGATTAGAACATCTAAGGGCCGATGTAACAGAATTGATAGTTTGGTCTTGGCCTGTTCTTTACTCCATTTATTAATCTGTAAATTACAACAATTACATTCAAAAGGGAAACTTTTTCATCTTTGGGGTTTTTTGTGGGTTTTTTTAGTACCTTCCTGTGCATCTCAAGGCTTCTCTTTTCTTTTTAGTACTTTCTCTCTAAGAATTGTACTTCTTGTTCTCATAGGTTATGTCAGTCACTCATTCTGTTGCTAGTAAACCAGCCAGGATCATTTCCAGTAACAGAGGCCAGCGTCATGATACACTAGCACTGGTATCCCACAATTATAAATAGATTCTTGCATGGACCTCAGAAGGGTAAATAGACTTTCAGGGTTACTGCAGTCATATAGGAGAAGAATAACAACTTTGAAAACTAATGCCAGGACCCAGTGTTTGGTTATTCAGAGGGCTGGTTTTTTTCTCTCAAAGGGCTTGGCTTGTGTAACTCTTCAGACATTTTTAATTTTTATATTTTTTTTAAGTTTTATTTTATTTGCTTCTCTCCAGCACATGGACAACCTGCTGCTACCCAGCATGTGCTTTAGTGTTGATAGTTTTTAGGAGGGAAAGGAAAGGTTTTACTATTATGGTTATTTTTGGTTTTCATGTGGCTGTGTTGTCCTTCTCACAGCTTCTGTCCCCACATATGCAGAGATCTGTGATGTGTGTGTAAGAAGCCTCCCTGTATTCAGTGTATAAGAAATCTGCTGGTTGAATCAAACAAGAATTGTTTCAGAGGGACCTAGCAAGTATTTGAAAATACTTCATCTAGGCCTCCTTGAGTGCCAGAGTTTTTAGTAGTATATTAAGAACACACGTACTCTTTTTAAGGAAAGCAGCTGTATAGTCAGAAAACAGTACCACTTGCTGTGATGTGTATGCTAAGCCTAATCTCCCTCCTTGCCATCTTTTAGGATACAGCAAATCAGGTGGATGTCTGTAAAATTTTCACTGAGTTTATTGACTAGGAGTTTTAACAAACAACTTCTGGTGAATCTTGATGTGGTACCTTAAACTCTCTCCTTAAGCTGCAACTCTCTGCTGCATCTCTGTTGGAGGTTTCTGCCTCTAAGCTGAGTCAAGGAAGTGCTTGAGTCTCAGCCATTGTAATGTGAAGCCCAGCGTTTTAGCTTTAAACACTAATGTGTATCTCCTTCTCGTAAATCAGATTTGGGAATAATAGGTTTGGAAAGCTGTAACCCATAGCTAGTAGGGATGTGTGGCTAAGGCTTAAACCATCACAGGTCTATTTGCCTTTTGCCTGTAAAGATATAAGCCTCCTAAATGTTTATCTCGTACAAGCCCATAAAGAAGCAAAAGCCTTATTTGCTTTATGGAGGATAAATAAACACAGGGTGACACACTCACAAAAGTTTGGTTTCGGCTGAAGAAACTCCCTGTCACGTTTTCCAAAGACTCAATCCCATTTACTAATGGAGGCATTATATTGAGTGACTCCTCAAGACATTTCTGTTCTGTATTTACCATTTCCTATTTTTCAAGGATTGTTCAAGTTACTGCAACATCGTTTCCTTTTACCAATTTTGGGTTGACCTGCACTGGTGTAGTAAAACATCTGGGCTGCAAGATAGAACATATTTAATTTGATCTCCTTGTGTAGGCTGTGTAAGTTTTGGAGGGCTAAAGCACAAAGTGACCGCGTTGCGCCTGTGTGTTTGCTCAGTGCTCCCACTTGCAAGGCTCTGGTTTCAACTGATTATTACGTGCCAGCTTTTAACCATTTGGCCTTGGCAGTTCCATGACATGTTTTCCCAGCAAGTGTCACTATTAGGCAGAATGAAGCTTTCCAGAAACAGCAAAAATGATTCAGCTTTCTAAGATAGGAAGGTGGAAAAATATATTTTTCTCCATGTGTCCAGAAAGCACCTCATAGTCTCTTCATTAAGTAGCTCTCAATATTTATTTATTTATTTGTTTATAATCTGGCACATGAATTGTTGTGGTGTCAAGGATTTCCTTATTTTTTCTGATGTGGGGAAAAAAAAAATATTTACTTGTATGCCAACTGGAGCCTTGTTAGGAGTCTGTCATATGAAATTGGCATCTATGGACAAAGCAGAGAGTATTTTGAAATGCCTGAGGGATGGGATGCCATCCAGAGGGACCTGGACAGGCTCAAGAAGAGGACCCATAGGAACCTTATGTGGTTCCACAAGGCCAAGTGCGAGCTGCTGCACCTGGGTCGGGAGAACCCACGTTATCAATACATGCTGGGAGATGAAGGGATTGAGAGCAGCCCTGCAGAGAAGGACTGGGGTGCTGGTGGATGGGAAGCTGGACGTGAGCCAGCAATGTGTGTTTGCAGCACAGAGAGCCAATTTTGTCCTGGGCTGCGTCACAAGCAGAGTGGCCAGCAGGACAAGGGAGGTCATTCTGCCCCTCTGCTCTCTTCTGGTGAGACCCCACCTGGAGTGCTGCATCCAGCTCTGGGGTCCTCAGCACAGGAAAGACATGGACTTGTTAGAACAGATGCAGAGGAGATCACCAAGATGATCAGGGGACTGAAGCATCTCTCTTAGGAAGACAGGCTGAGAGGGTTGTGGTCGTTCAGCCTGGAGAAGAGAAGGCTTAGACCAGCCTTCCAGCACCTAAAGGGGCAAAAAGGAGCTGGGGTTGGACTATTTAGTAGGGTCTGTTGGGACAGGACAAGGGGCAATGGTTTTATACTTAAAGGAGGGTCGACTTGTACTAGCTGTAAGGAGGAAATTTTTTTACAAGGGTGGTGAAACACTAGAACAGGTTGTCTGGAGAGGTGGTGGATGCCCCATCCCTGTAAACAATCAAGGTCAGGTGGGACGGGGCTCTGAGCAACCCGATCTAGTTGAAGATGTCCCTGCTCGTTGCAGGGGGCTTGGACTCGGGACCTTTCAAGATCCCTTCCAACCCAACAGAGCGCTGTGTGACCCTGTGCCTGTCCTCATGTCACCGAGGCACACGAGAGCGCCCCTTTCCCTGCAGCCCGCCCGGAGGGACCATCTCCCTGGGGGGATCTCCCGGGGGGATCGCATCTCGCTTCCCACGCTGCTTCCCTCCAGGGCCCCGCTAGATGTCGCCCTTGCTCTTTGCCGAATTTCCAGGTATTCCATGGAATCACGCTACCTTTAAGGCTGGGAAAAGACCTTTGAGGTCATAGAGACCTAAGCGCTAACCCAGCACTGCCGAGCCCACCTCTGCACCATGTCCCCAAGCGCCACATCTTCGTGTCTTTTCAATAGCCCCGCCACTGCCCCGGGCAGCCTGTTCCAGCGCCTGACCAACCCTTCAGTGAACACACATTTCTTAATAACAATCTCAAACATTCCCTGGTGCAACTTGAGGCTGTCTCCTCACATCCTATAACATGTTACCTGGGAGACCAGCACCCCCCTGGCCACACTCTCCTTCCAGGTGGTTGTAGGGAGTGGTAAAGTCTCTCCTGTGCCTCCTTTTCTCCAGGCTAAACACCCTCAGCCCCCTCCTCACCAGACTTGTGCTCCAGAGCCTTCCCCAGCTCCATTGCCCTTCCCTGGACACGCTCCAGCACCTCAGTGTCTTTGCTGTCGTGAAGGGCTCGAACTGAACACAGGGTTTGAGGTGCAGCCTCACCAGTGCAGAGTCCAGGGGGATGAGCACTGCCCTGGTCCTGCTGGCCACAAAGCACACCCAAGGACCCGCAGCCTGCAGGTGTATTCCCACGCATGGAATAGGTTTCCCAGAAGTGCTCTTGGGGTTGGTTTTATCTGGAAACGTAATGGTTTGAAGGGAGTGGTCCTGCCTGTAGATAAAACCTCTCAAATCCACATCCTGCACTGAGTACACTATGCCTGAAGACCACAAAAGGAAATAGTGAACTTGCTCGAGTCTGTTCTTCCTGGAATGAATTATGGTTGTCCCCATGCCAGAAAATTAGTCAATATCATTTAATTAAGTTTATCTTTGACAGAATTTTGCACCGCCATTTGTTCTAAAGTAACACGTCAGGTTACAGTTCCCAAGTAGTACAAAATCATAGAATCATGGAATTGTTTGGGTTGGAAGGGATCTTTAAAGGTCACCTAGTCCAAACCCCCTGCCACGAGGAGGAAAAATGGGTTACACTTTGATTCAAATTTTGAGTGCTTGTCTGTTTTCTGTAAACTCTGAAAATTGCACAGATGAGTTTATAGCCTATTGCATTCAAGAAAATCTGGATTAGCAAAGTGCTTTTAAGGCTGAAAAAATCAAGCACAGATGTTGAATTTAACACTGTCCCTGCCTCCTGTGCTTTCTCCTTTCTACAGAAGTAGAAATACAGTGCCTATGAATGTAAATGCCCTGCTTATTTTTGCCATGTCACTGTGTTCTTTCATCTTCAGCTGGGATGGTCTTTACTTCATCAGCAGTTAATGCTTTGTTTTATCTTCATTGAAGAAGATAAGACATTCATATTCTGTGATGATGACTGAATTAGTAATTTCTTTGTGGACACTGTTGTAATAGTTTTTGATATCCATATAAAATTATGCAGCGTTACTGGGCAGCCTGGACAGTGTTGTGAGACAGAGTTTAAGATTGCCAAACTGCTAATAATTTTGGTGGTCACAGTTAGATGTCTCGAAAAAGCTTTTCAAAGCACTCTGTGTCATTATACTACATTAGGTATTCAGAAAACCACTATGATACGTTAAACTTTGGCTGAGTGCTCAGAAAACTTGGCCAGATGTTTCATATGGGATGTGTAAGTTGGAGAATTAGTGATCATAAGTTAGTTACGGCTTCTGTCGAGTCCTGCCTTGTGTTATGCAGAAGAAGCAGATATATCATTTTTTAGGCAGCATGCAACTGTCTTGACCCCAAGAATATACCCCTTTTTTCTTCCCTATAGTGATCTCCTTAATTTGCCACCCATCTTCTGCATTATTGAAAAAAACCCCAAACAAACAACAACAACAAAACCAATAGAAAAATAAACAAGCTAAAATTACAGGGACAGTCACAGTTATGATCACTGTAGAGCAATGTGCATCACAAGAAGCATGCACAGAAGAGAGCACATTAAAAAGGAACAGGCATTTGTAATTTTGATGCTGCTTGTCTTAACAGTTTCTTTACTCAAAAGCATAATATTAGTTTTAATACTTTGTGCAATTCCCTGGCTTTTTAAAAAAGCAAAAAGAAAGCATCAAACTAGATTTTGTGGAATCATAACACCCCCCATAGGGGTCATCAGCAAGATGATAATCTTTGGCTGCATCTGACAACCATCTGCTACTTGAGCTAACAGTGTCATTGACAGCAGTAGCAGGGAAAGTAGAAAGGAAGGAAGAGTGTGCATCCTGTGGAGTCCCTAACACCTTGCTGGGAGTCGAGAAACTTTCCCATACTATCCAAGTACCTGGGAAGTTTCATCTGATTGACTTGATCCTCAAAGATTTAACCTTCTCCTTGCCAGCGTATTTTGTCGCAGTATTCTTCCTTGAACCCTTCATCTCGTTTCTGTTTATCATTAGCTGCTACCTCAGCACTCTTTCCACTTTCCTGGCTCACTCGTGGTTCAGCTCTCCCTCGTTTTGTGTCTTCTGAGCCCAACCCTTTCCAGCGTTAGATTAGACCAGCTGATATCCCTTCCAAACCTACGTGTTTCCTGTTACCTCCTGATGCCAGACTCTTATCCCAGGTAGTACCACACTTTCATTTCTTCTAGCTCCAGTATCAGTTTCTTTGATCCCATTCTGCATAACAGGATCTATTCTATGTCTTGGAGCCCTTGGCCATAGGGCATTTTCCTGAATGTGGCCTCCCTGCAAGTTAAGTAGGTTTTACCTCCCAATCTGATAAACTTTACCTCCTTTCTTCAGTGTATTTTTCCTGAAAACAGACCTCAGAGAAGATGCCTACTTAGCAGTTGAATAAGAAGTCAATGTAGCTGAGGACTGTCCTTACATTCTGTCTCAAATTTTGTGCTTAAATCAGCTTGGTCTTATTATAAGGAGAGAGGAAGCGGATAGCATGTCTTCCAGCCGTGTTCGGTGTCACAGTAAGGCCAGAGGGGATGATCAAATCATCTTGTTTGAACTCTTACACGCTGCAAGCCCTTACATTTCACTCCCTTAATATATATTGGATCTGATAAATTGAATTTTGACACTGAGATGATCATAGTTCCTTAAAGGAGAATTGGAAAGCCTAAGAAAAAGCATGCATGCGCAGTTGGATAAGAAACAATGTGAATTACTGCCTTTGTCAATACGATGGTGTTTTTCTGAGAGCTGACATGATGGCACAGTGTAATACAGTTAGAAACTGATTAAGCGGGTAAAGTTATACGATATGATGCCTTCTGTCACATTTGTTGTTGCAGGTTTGGCTTTTTTCCCCACTATTGTATTTTTTTTCCAGTCCATTAAGATGTAAGACACGAAAATTCTACTACTACTTTGAGTAGTCATGCAGTTTTCTTTTTTTATACAGGCAGGAACGAGGAGTAGACTTAATTCTCATTAAGGTGAATTTTATTTGATCCTCTCCTAAATAGAATAGAGTGCCATTTAAATACTCCATTATAAACCTACAGAAAGCAAATAATGTCACTGAGGAAATCAGCTGAAAATTCATGAAAGTTAACCATTGTGGTTTGGTTAAACTGAAGTTACTCATTGTTTAGTAATTTAAATCCACAATGAGAATATGGGTATTTTACTTGCAAAAGCTTTATAATATTTAGACATTGATGACCGGGGTAAGTTAATCTAAGGAGGCCTGCTTTGGTTTTATGCATCATATCCTGACAATCTAACTGATTTCCAGAATTTATGTTCTCTTAAAGCTTTATTATGTTTAATTTAGAAACTATTTCACTAGTACTGAATGCATTAGTGCACACTGTTATCAGTTCAGGAGGGAGATATTCAAGCATTCCTGTCTTTGAAATACCCTGATGTTTATCAACTCTTTCAAAAACTTTCGTATTTAAAAACCCTCTTCTGAAACGACTTTTGAAATAAAGAAGAAATCCACAGAAGTTTGCTGGCTTTAAAAAAAACACCAAAATTAACTTCAAAATTCTAAATAGGCCCAGCAGTTTAGATGTATAGAGGATGGTGACGACTGTGTTTGAGTTAATATTATTATTTCTCTTCTTTTGAAAGAGCACCTGGAGACCCCATTTGTGATCAGCTCCCCACTGAGTATTGTATATACACATAATAGCTCCTGGTATGCAGAAGGTCAGACGGGAAGGTGTTCTAGTCCCGTCTGGCCTTACTCTATGAATAATAGAAGACATTTGCTGCCCAGTATTTACAATGAAAATAGACCTGGCAGATGGTGAGGAAACACGGAGGTTCTCTGAATTCTGAATACTTTATGGCTGGATAGCAGAGCCTGATAGGCGACTTGCCCAGGGTCACAGGGAAAGTTGAGTTAGTACCAAGATTAGATTGAGCGCCAAACAAATGGCTTGGCCATAAGCCTGGACTTTCTTTTGCAGTCCCAAGCAGTGAACAGACCGATCAGTGCACGGGCTGGATGCCATTGCCAGCTCCTCTTGAGAAAGTAAAACTACTATGAAGCAACATTTGCTGTCTCCACCTGAAAAGGATGTACCAAGACCCAGCACTGGATGGATTATAAATGTGCTGGAGCAGGACTTAGCAATTAACTTCTTTACATGCTTATATGAGGGCAGGAAACAGCCTCATGCTATGCAATAATTTTCTGTTTTCACTATAAAGACTGTGGATTCCTGAGTGCATTTAGCAAACCAAGGAAGCTAACTTTAGCACTGATGGTTACAGGTGGAAATTCACATCAGACACTGGGACATCACTGAGGTGCCTGCCCTTTGGATTGCCTGCGTCCAAACTTTAAATCTTTGGAGCGTCTCTAAGGATTCTCACTATTCGTAAAGTTGGGGTTTCTCCGCCCATCCCAGCTCCTGTGCTCTGCCTTGTGTTGTTCCTGGAGCAGACTCTGCAAAATACGTGAGAGAGGGAAGAAAATGCTGCTTCAGCTGCTCGGTGGCTGTGATGTTTAGCCCAGGGTTTGGTCTGACTATGTGGGTTCAGACCAGAAGAATGCCCTAGTTAATAAGCTCTGACTCTCTGGGTTGGGGCTGTGCTCGCTTCCCTTTATTTGTCACAAAATACAGTGGGTGTCCTGGTCTTTGATTCTCATTTCCCTGCATTTCTCCACACGCTGGGGTAAGGAACACAACAGCACTTCCCAGGCAGGACCACCCAGTGCTTAGAGTTGCAATGGCTTGCTCGGTGTCACTAAACTCGTGTTGGTAGCATAATCTGCCCAAATTCAAAACTGGCTAACTAGTGGCCTCATGTTTGCTGATTTTTCAGGATTTTCCTTCCTGAGAAGCGTGGTATAGAAAACAATGAGTGCTCTTAAAGAGTTTCAAAACATGAGAGAGAGCACAGAGGAGAGGGCCAATTTCCTGCTGACTCGTGCAGAGAATTTCCCGTGCTTCAGGTTCCAAAATGTTAGCTGGAAACAATACACCTTACACAGGGGACAGCAGAAAAGAGGAATATTTGTTATTCTCCCTTACATATGCAATTCTATAATAATTGTCTGGAGGAATGAGCTCTGTTATAATAGCTGTACTAACCCAAAATGGTTTTAGGTATTTCATGTTCTGAGAGCTGCTGCTTTTTCTCGCTTCAAATCCTAATCTTATGTGATGCAAAGCAAAGATTTCTGATGTAGTGAGAAGTGAAAATGATGGTGAAACTTTCCAATATTCCCTCATTTGTTTCTTCTGGATCTAATTGCATTTGTTACTGCCTGAGTTGTATGCAGACTCTACAGCTGGTTTTCCTCCTGTGTACTTGTGATTTTTTTTTTTTTTTTAATGTTTGCTTCTCAAGTCCCTGGGAATACTGAAAAAGGGATAAAAGTTGAGATGCAGTTAGTGGGGGGGTTGTTTAAGGCTAAAATTTGGTATCAAAACTTAGCACGTCCCAGACCACAGAAGTAATCAGGGTAAAAACTTCTCTGTTTCTCTTAAAATGTATTTTCTCTCACATTTAAACCACGGAAAAATCCAGTAGCAACGGAGCCACAGTCAGGAACTCAAATGAACAAGGGCTCTAATTTGCAGTTTTGAGTAATATGGGTTTGGGTTCTCTTTGTAGGGTTTTTGGTTTGGTGGTTTTGTTTCTTCTGGTTTGTTCTCAGCTGAAACGCAGGACTTATTTGCAAAGCTGAAGCAAAATCAAACCTTTTTCTTATTTGTAAAGGAAATAATGATATTGAAAAAGACCCTAAAATCATGTGGAAATCCCCTTTCAGTTTTTCATATAGTGAAAGATGAATAAGCATTGCACTAAGATGTTTGTGATTTGATTCCAAGTGTGTTTTCCTGTTTGCCTCAGTGGAAGCATCGAGGTTGCTTTATGTTGTTATCTGGAGATTTGCATCCCGAACTGATGGTGTGCTGCATTGGGGATGTTGATAAAAATGAATAATTTGAAGAATATAAACATACAGCTGCAGTATGTACGGGTTTATGTCCTTATTACATATTTAATACCTTAATTCCTGCTTAAGACACGAGTCAACCATTGCAAAGCTGGGAATAGTTTGGAGCAGCGATTTGAGGTTCCCATCCCATTGTTCTTCACTCCTGTGGAATGTCTTTGGGAAAATACTGTACATACTTGAACTGACTTGCGCAGTTTCAGTTGGATCTAGTTTATCCATGTGCCCGGATGTTAAAGAAATGTGGATGGATGGAAGGTTAGCATTCAATTAACATATTTACAAAAAAACCCAACAAGAATGTCTTCATCTAAATAATGCTTAACTTTTTTTGATCCTATAGTTTTGTGTTTCAAAAGCTTTGATGCAATTCAGCACCAGAGAGTTAATATTTTTCAAAATTGTGTGATGTTGGGATTTTCAAGATTGACTGGTTCTTAAAACCTTACAAAAAAAAGTACAGAAACATTATTGAGGATGTGTTCCATTTCCAGAAGAGGGAGGGAAAAAAAAGAGGAAATGTATTATTTAAGAAAGAAATACAGCCAGTATGATAAAAGTGCCTTCCCACGTCTTCTGGCCAGGTGCTACATGCATATAAATGTTTTAAGTTAAGCTTTAAGATCAAGGAAAAGTCCGTGGGGAACCTTGTTTCCTGGAGATCTGCTTGCTAGAGTAGCTCCCAAGTACTGACTTCCCGTTTTTTATTTGGTTATTAGGGATGAAAGGCTACATCATTTTCTGGAATAGCATTCCTTGCATGCCATTATTTTTGTCCACGGCTCTGAAACATACATTTCCATAGGTTCGTGTGGATGCTCAGCTTAGCCACCATCACAGCTGCTTTATGTAAGTTTAATTCCAAGGATCACCTTCATGTCACGCTGTAGACTGAACAAAAGATAGATGGTTTCATTAGTTGAGAAATTGTCTTTTTTACATACAGCTGAGTATAATGGGTCTCCAGCCTATCTAATGCAGGGCACTCTGTTACTGCTGGAAAGGAAACTTTGAAAGTCAAATTTTCTGGCATGATTCACTATGGGTAATGTGTGTGTGTGTGTGTGCAGCCTCACATGTGTAAATCACTAGAGTGAAGTTTTGCACTCTATCAAAATGTATACAGAACAAGTAGGAAAAAAAATGCAATTGAAATCCGTTTGTACTCAGTTTGCACCAGCAAATCGTCCCTAGGTTTAGAAATTCCAGCACTTACTTAGTAATCACAGCTACCCTGCACAAATATTCCTTCCACAAAGTCCAGGCTCTTTTTTTTAAAAAAAAAAAAAAAAAAAAGACTGGCATGATTAACAGAGGTTTAAAATATCACAAGCTTAGCAAGTAATTTTTTTGGCTTGGAAAGAATCCTGGTTTAACTAGTATATTTTGTTATTTAGCTAATTTTTCTATTTCTGGTAAATGCTATCAATATGAAGTTCAAAATAAGGCACTTGCATTAACTAAAATATTATTACCAATATAAATGACAGAAGTTATGCTCAAATGTAACGCAGTTCTGTAAGATGGTAAATGGTAATCACTGTGACACAGAGGTAACAGGGGAAGCTCAACAGATGCAGCATTTTAGAATGAAACAAAACCCTTCAAACATGAACAAAACCTGATTCTTTACCAAGAGTAAATACAGGTTGTTTGGGGTGGGTTTTTTTAAGGATGAAGGATCCAACCTATAGATGTTTCTCTTAATGTGACCTATCTGCTTCTGTGTCACGCTTTAGTGTATTTGAAGGTATTTCAGGTTCATCAGAATGCCTGGAAACAGGTGTCGTGGCAAAGCTAATAATGCCAATCCACTGTCTGGAGAGTTTGTGCTTGTGCACCTTCCCTAACATGACACTCGTAGCAAATATAAACAAGGACTGATCTGTATGTTATACTCTTCAGATGTTGTTACTGAATCTGTCTCCCGATGACTCTAGGGAAGAGTAACTGTGCTGTTCAAAACTGGACGTGTAGTTGATGCTGTATAAAAAAGGGAAACATATTTTTGCCTTAACCCAGGTTTTGTTTGTGCGACCACGAAGCCCTAGTCTGACTACATCTATGTATACAAAACTCATACTTCTTAACCCTTCTGATGTGGACATCCTTCTCTGAGAGAAAATCTCGTTTCCATTATTTGTACCCTTTTAAACACTAAGGGAAAAACGGAAAATTCATTGGAAGTAAACATCCGTGGTAAAGCTGAAATAATAATTGCAAATATTTTCCATTTTTACTTGCAAATATTTTTATGTGGGAACCTCCCGAGGCTCAACAAAGCCAAGTGCAAGGTCCTGCACGTGAGTCAAGGCAATCCCAAGCACAGATACAGACTGGGCAGAGAATGGATTGAGACAAGCCCAAGGGTGATCACAGGGCTGGAGCACCTCTCCTGTGAAGACAAGCTGTTTACATCAGATGACACTTCCTACTTAGAATTTGGTCTTGCTTTACTTTTAGCGTAGTACCACATGTGTGAAGAAAGCATTGTCAGCAACTTTTAAAGCAAAATAAGTGGGTTTTGTTTAAGTTGCTGTTTAAAAGAAGTAATGGCTGGAAAAGTTTCACTTTGATTCCTAATCTAAGACCTACCCAGCCTAAAGGTCCTGACTAAACTCAACTTTACTAAACCTCTTATGGTTTCTTCATCCACTATTATTTATGCCACTTTCATAGAAAAGCAAACAGGCTCTACTAGGAAGTTGCCTTAAGATGGAATCAATAGGAAGGACTTCCAAGCAACAAAAGATGTGATTTCAATTAATTTACTTTAGAGGATAAACACAGATAAAAGCACAATAAGCAGGAACCTAATACCCTTGGCAGAGGAGGGAGCCAGATACTCTGCATGGTCCGTTGCCAGCAGCTCTTTGCCACAGTAGGAATTTGATTGAATAATCCAGTCAAATGAGAGGTTTCTGAAACAGTCTAGGAGTAAGAGTTCAGAGAATTAACACCTCTTATCACAGATTTCTTAGATTTGGAGGAGAATATAGTCCACCTAACATAAACATAAAAAAACCCCTGTTACACTTACGCTCCTCATTTGGCAATACATTTGAGTGCTTCCCTGCCTCTAGGGATGTGTTTGAGCACCACATTGAGGGGGACTTCTGAACACCTTCATTGAGAAGAACGGTGCCTCCTAGGAGCTGTGGTATAAAGGAGCTTGAAGTCTCTAGTACCCTTCTGCTTTATTATATCTCATTGCCTTGGTAGAGCAGGTGCGAGTGTTAGAAGAGCATGCGATAATAAACATTTTCCTAACCTTCCTGTAAAGTATGGGGGGACAGTTTCTGAAAGTTTTAACCTAAAATATCTCTTTTGGGGGGGACTTAAGCTACC
Organism: Sclerurus mexicanus; assembly: GCA_013396755.1. Taxonomy (NCBI): domain Eukaryota; kingdom Metazoa; phylum Chordata; class Aves; order Passeriformes; family Furnariidae; genus Sclerurus; species Sclerurus mexicanus. Next base: position 551,597 of record VWZF01000989.1, read on the forward strand.
ATATTCTACTTTGCTCTCTGCCTAGGACATGTTATTTTTGTGCAGTAAGCATTTTGTTTATGTGTTTCATGGTCTGACATGAACTGGATATCTGGTGGGCAATTCTGATCTAAGCTTCCATAATATGTGGCTGCAGGGTGGCTGAACTGGGGAATGATGTGAAGGCCTATGTCCTTCCTTTCCACCTTTATATTCTTCCTTTTTTCCCTTCCTTCTATATGCATTCCCTTTCTAATTTCCTAGGTTTCTTCTAGTTTGGGGTTTTGGGGGAGTTTTTTGGGGTTTGTTTGTTTGCTTCCTTGTTTTCCTTCGTGATGCTTTTTCATTCACTGTGGGTATGTAACATTTTCATTTTTCCCCAGACTTCTGTTAATCTTAACAGAGCCATCAAAGGGGAAGTAAATATTTGTATTACTAACCTCTTCTCCTCTTTTTCTTGTTTCTAATCCTTTAGTTTTAATTCCATCTTCTTTGGTCTCATATTCTGTCATCTAACTTTTATTTTCCTTCTCTACTTGTCCTCCTCTCTCTTAATTTATCTTTAATTATTCCCATAGTAGGGTGGTGATTTTTTCTATTCCACCAAAATATTGAATAGTTGTATTTTTTAATTACATCTATGTTATGATCTGGTTATTAAAATTATTAGAAATGTCTCTGCCTGAATTAAGGTACAAATGAGACCAGATGCCAGAGTCAATGGGGAGGGTTCTTCGGTGGTCACAGACAGACTGTTGCTTCCTTGCAGTTTGCTTTCTATGATTTTGACATTGTTTAAGACATTAATAACATTCAGTCCATCACAGTCAAGCCTGAAAAAGAATTTTTTTAAATTATTTTTTAGGCTCAGTAATCCTTCTCAACTTTCAAGATTACAGAGGCACAAGGCGGAGTCTTGTACTTCTGAGAAAGGATATAAAGTTGCTGACACTTGTCCAATCTGAGGAACGAGGACCTGGACTCAGAAAAATAAAATAGGTAGGAGAAAAGAAATGCAAACTGAAGAATCCTGGAGAAACACCCTTGAGAGCTGAAAGCCATCCTTCCCTGATGTGGGAGACACTCGTTTATGCTGTTTCTAACAGGTTGCAGTTACTGTCAGGTAAGCCTTGCTCATTGATAATGTTTGTTTGTTGCTGTTTGCTTGCTGTTAATTGGATTATGGTTTTGTCTGTTTGTAACTATGAACTGAAAGGGAAGTTTTAAAAGTAGTGTTCCTGCTTAGCAAGTGTACTCTGACATACCCAGAGCTTGGCTTCAGCTTGATACATCTTCGTGCTTTCCCTGCAGATCGAAGGGCTTGGTCATTAACACAGTGACTCACGGTAATGTGTTATGATCCGATCTGGCATTTATAAGGCAAGAGAGTGTCTAGCCTTGGATACCTCTCCTCCAGGTCATTTGTCCTAGTGATAAAGAGAGTGCTTGCTCCCTAGAGGAAGCGAAGCCGCCCATTATGTCAGCTCACACCCTGGAAAAGGCTCCTGATTTCAGTGCCTCTGTTTGTGATGTGCTCTCTAAACGGGGTCAGTGTTATAACTGGGAGGGGGGAGCAGCTTCAGCTGTGAGTGAGTGCTCAGAGAAATGGTATAACTGACTCTGTCAGAGATTAATAAAAAATGTAGACAAGCTGGCTTGGTTTATATTCACTTTTTTAAAAAAAATACATATATAATGATTTGTTTTTTGGATCGTTGATTTACATGTCAGACAGATGAAAAGCAAAATTTCTATGATGCCTTTATCATTATTCTGACTAGGACTGCTTTTAAGTTAAAGACTGATAAAGAATGCCAACTTTTGACATTACTAGAACAACCCTATCAGCTTTAATTTTCTTTTGTTTTCTTCTTGCCAAAGAAAGGCCATTAGAGATAAATTATGATCTCAAACTGGTTAATCCAGTGACGTGCTTTCTTTTTCCATTAATTGCCCCAGCCAGTTTATAAAGCATTATATAACCTCACTGAGAAGCAAGCTCCAGAAAGCAGAAATTGCAAATACAAACATCAGTCCTTAGGCCAGAGGTTCTGAAACCTCTGGAAGACGGTGAGTTGTCCCCAGCTGAGCCAGCGTGGACAGTGAAAGGCACGACCCGTGTGTTCTGTGTGACACAGTGCACAGCGTTCCTGGCACGGCACAGACCGCTAGAGTGTGCTCAATTATAACTCAGCCCGGGAGCGCACGCAGGGAAGCGTGCAGGGTTGCTGAAAGTTTATTTTTTCCACTAAATTAGGGCGCTAGTGCTCTTGTCGTTATAGATCAAAGTTAATTGACCTCATGCCATTAGCATCGGTGTAGTTACAGCGCAGAGTTTATAGAGAGAGCTGGAGAGTTTCATTCTGAGCAGGCTGCGTGTGCACACTGAGGTTCCCCACTGCAGGTGAGGAGCAGCCGTGCAGACCATGAAGATTTCACACAAAAGTTTTCTTGGGCTCTAATTTTTTCTGCTCCAAACCTGTCTTTTCTCACTCTTTCTTGTTTTTTTCTCTATTTTCATTCTTTCTGCCAATTTACTGGTTTGATGAGTGTTCAGCCACAATGTTTTCTATAAAACATAATTGACAGCTAATAATAACTTGCACCTCTTTAGCCTGGCGGAGTGTTTTCAAAGCCTTTATAAACATTAGCTGAATCAAGCATCACCCAATCAAGAGGGCCAATATTATTCATGTGTTTTGACAGCTAAACCAAATTAGAAAACAAAATCAGATCATTTCCTTGAGACCACAAGACTGTGCGAAAGCCAAGACAAGAATATGTATCTTCTGACATCTGTTCCTATGCTCAACCTAAAATGGTTGTGTTTTTCCAAATATGTATATGACTAGCATTATGATTAAAGGGTTATGATTAACATTCTTTTGGGAATAGATAATATGACTTCTTTATATTTGTACTAGGAGCTTTCAAATGTAACATTTCATCCTGAGTATATTATAATAGGACTGACAAACAGAGAGCACCCTAAAAAATCCTCCCTGCAGCTCAGCTGAAATGTTATATATGTTTGGCAATATGTGAATTGAAAGAAAGAAACAAAGAATTAGAGAAGATGTGAGAAGGTGAGAAAATGCTGTTAAAAACAGCAGAAAACATAGAAAATGATAGAAAAAAAAAGAAGGGGAGAAAAAACCACATGAAGAAAGTGTAGTCTGGCTGGATTTATTTACACCCAGGACAGAACTAAATTGTATATAATAGATATGGTGCACAGAATATAATAGTTACATTTTATTTAATAAAATAAGAATATAGAACCTAGAATCACACAAGTTTGAAATAGAAATAAAAATCATGTTTCCTATCACAGGGTGTAAAGACCTTGCTGTCAGTCTACTCCATTTTTAATGCATAATGGTAAGGGAATAGAAATATTCTCTATGTTTCACTATCGTGATGTGGCATCATAGCATACCAGATAATATATCTGTGTCTTATCAGTGAATTGAAAATACTTGGAGAGAAAATTAATTTAGCAATGAATAGTAGAGAGCCCCCAATAACAATCCCACACAGAGAGTTATTTGAAGTATAGTCACCCTATTTTTTTCTTGTAGTTTATGTGTTTGCAGTATCCTCTTTCAAGACTTTGGTATCAGAGAATAACTGTCAGTGTTTAGTCACTTTCTGCACCACTGATTCCATCTGCTGGGGATTCAATTGATTTTTCACATCTCCACATAAGGAGGCCGAGACTGTGCCCTATTGCCTACGAGTGTTTGGTGGCACCAGCAGTAAGGGATGTCAAGACAAATGCTTTTAGGAGAAGAGCAATGGAGATGGAAATACCACAGAGAGATTCAAGGTTTCATGAAACTGCAGATGTTTTCTTATCTGAGCAGTTCAAAATGTGGCTTTATCCTGTAGGAACTTGCTTTCTTAGTAATATCTAAAACAAAAAACAGAAGTATGTTACTGTTCCTTAGTTTGAAGCAGCATTCATTTCCTTTTACAGCTGAATTTAATACTCAACTCCTTAAGCTGGAAATCAGTTCCTATTATTTTCCTAATCCTATTAGAAGATACTCCTGGGAAGCATATTTCTCCTGGGAGAAGCAGAAGGGTAGGGACAGATGTGGGAGCAAGGAGGCTGATGCTATGTTGGCTGAGATTTTACCTGCTTAGTGTGTTCTGCCAATAGACAGAATATTTGTATTTATTGCATTTAACTGCATTTAAGGGCACTTTAAACTTCTGAACAGACTGAGAAGAATAACAGATTCCCCCTGAGTCCTTGCCACTCTCCTCTGCAGCTCTCCAATCTTATCTTTATTCCTAAATGAAATGATGATAGACAGAGACCAGTGGGACCAGAGCAGCAAAACAGGGATGTAGAGAAGTGTAGCCATGAAGGCCTATTGCGAGAACTGGGGGTTGGATTACTTTTTGGATTTTCCCTAAAGGTAGGTGTAATCCCTCTCTGCACATGTGATGAAGTATGAGGTTTGTAAGCATTGCCTGTTTTTTTATGGTGTTCCCATAAAACCAACCCTCATTCAGTTCATTTGAAGCTCAGGAGAACCTGACTCAGCCTCTGGAGAAGGCAGATTCAGGCCTTTTGACCTGAATCCTGACAAATCAGGGTGTGAGATGCTCTTAGGAAGCAATAACAGTGTTTGGACTCTGTGGTGCATGTAGGAATGATGTTTCTTTCCTCAAAGAAGGAAATACAGTTAAGTCATAAGAAATACCTTCCTAAGCTCATAGCAGACAAGGTAGGCAAGTAGCCATTATATACTCTGGATTAAAGATTCAAAGAGGATAAAATTATTAGGAAAGTGAGAAACACATACATGGGCAGTGAGATAACATTGTCTGTTAGTGAAATAAAAACTGGGACCACCGGGAAGAGGCATGTTGAGAAATATGAGAAATAGGTTTGGAACTGGATAATAACAATATCCATTTCGATGTGGGGTGGGGTGCTGGGGGTAAGAGCAAGGAGTAGTAGTGGAATTTATCTGATCATGGAAGACTTTAAATTACCCAGACTAAACACAAAAAATGCCCATTGAAAAAACAGACTTTTGAATACTCTAAGTTTTTTTTCCCTCAAATTTATTTTCCAATAAAGTCAGGACTTGGATATTCTTGGAAATAAAAGAAAGTGGGTTTGGTTTTTTTTCCCAAACAATCAGTGAACTAGCAAAAAAATAACGATGTGTTACGCATTCACTGAACAGCGAGATCTAAAGGGTCTGGACATAAAAACTACACTTAGAGCAGATTCAATTTTGTCCAAATCTCTCTCTGAGAAATGTAAAAGATAAATCTGTGCTTCTGGGACCTTACAAAGGCAAACTGAAAAGCTGAGGCTATTTAGTGAGTACTGGGAAGATTACATATTTGAACGTGGAGGAGGCATATAATAACTTTGAATCAAAAAAGTTTGAGCAGAAAGCAAGATGATACTAGTAGGAAGGAGTATAGATCTCCCTGGAATGAGAGTCATCTTTAACTGTGTGTTAAAAGTAAGAAGAGAACCCATAAGGAATGCAAAAGGGGATTGATTAGGAGGAAGGATTATGCCCTGGAGGTTATAAGATACAGAACTGAAACAAGAATGGCCAAAAGCTGTGTGAAACCAGACTTCAGAATTCAGTTTAGTTCCCTGCAGAGCTCTTCAGCTTTGCAAACAAAAATTAAACAGGGAGGAAAAAATTCTCATCCGATGTCTTTTCCAAGGAGCGTGCTCACAGTAAGGAGAGGGATGTGATGGTGCCTTTAAACAACACCTGATGCTCCTGAGAGCGCATTCCTTGTCACTGAGAGAGGACTTATTGTCCCAACACTTCCTCGTGCTTTCTCCCTTTGCCAAAATTGCACCACAGTATAATTTGTGAGAACCTCTTCAGGAGGCTTGTTTTATTTGCTAGTAGAATACCAATAAACAAAGCTTGCCATAAGCCCTCTGGGTTGCCCTTCCAAGAGTTAGGCTGTAGGGGACTTGTATGAGGCATTACACTTAGTGCCGTGGTAGAGGGGAAAATGTCTCAAAAAACCAAGTCTCAGAGTCAATGAACAAGAGGTTTCTCCTGTAGAATTCATTTCAATCTCAGCATTGTTAAGAAAATTAGTGGTCATTTAGTATTTTGACCTTAATTTCTCTGTCTCTTAATTCTCCATCTATAAAAATGGAATAATAATAATAATTTTTCTGCTGGTGGAGGTTGTGTATGTGAAAATACCACAGTATGTACTGTAAAGCAAATCATGAAACTGATGACAGGTAATTTTATTGTGGAGTTTGTGAGAATATGGTTTGGAACGATCCATTCGCTGAACAGCATTAAATATGTAACTGTTTGTTGAATAAGGCAGTGATTTTGTAGGGAGAAGTAAAAAGAGAAGTGATAATGATGTTTAAGATTGTGCTGTACTGGTGTTTCTTGAAGAAACAGAAGGTTGTACAAAGAAACTTCAGACCAGTGTTTCTTATATTTTTAAAATATTTTTGTCAGTTTGTGAGCTGATGTCTTGGCAATTTTCATTCAGACTTCATTTACAGATATATGTATTAGCTATACATATACTAGGAAAAATTTATTCATGTTAGGATAGGAATAGCCTTGTGTGACAGCCTCCGACCCAAGCAGATATGGCTCTACCAGTGAAACAATCACAGTAACCAAAGAAAGCATTCCTAGGCTGAGATGAACGTTGTGCATGGAACATCAGAAGTCAGGGATGTCCTAGAAATGAATGTTACTGGGACTGGGAGATTGCTGACAGTTAGGACTTGGGTTTAATTTAATTGTTTTTGCAGCTACTCTAAGACACTAGTCAAAGCTTTGCCACTGAAAGTATTCATTTAAAATTTTGATCTTTATTTTACATTATTCAAATGAGCATATTGTAAATTCTAGTTGAGGGGAAACGGTGTAGTTAATAGGCTTCGAGCTTTGAGAAACCATGAGCAAAAAGAGAAGCTACCCCTATTTATATTGCATATTATTTCTGTAACATTGCACGGCAGCGCCTTTAGGTTGCTCCTGTATACTCTGCTGAGTGTATACCTCAAGTTTGCAGCATGATTGTAAATTCTTTTAAGGAAGACAGAGCACTTGAGCAGCTCCCTGGCTCCTGTGATAGAAGCACAGTTTCTTCTGAAGTGGTTCTTGTGTCTGTAAGATGCTTTTGCTGTACATCTGAAAGGAATAGTGGATTAAAGTGAGCTAGATCTGTGAAATATGCTTTGTAAACAGTATTACTTCAGCAATGCTGCTCATAATGTGAAAGCGCAGAGTTAAGGGGTTGGTTTTCTTTGTTTTGTTTGGGTATTCGGGGTGTTTTTACACAAACGATGAGCTTTTGAAAAGATCATGCAAATATCATAGATATTCCAGTACATCTGCCCTTCCTTAGTTCCCGTTTCTCTGAGATTCTTATAAAATTTGACTGCTTTTTTCCCCCCTTTATTTTCCACCTTTAAATATTGTAAATCAAACACTCAACACGTTCAAAACATATCAGTCCTTTGAATCCTCCTGGAAGACTCCCTACTGTGCTCTCTGAATTTTTAAGCTTTTCAGCATCTCATATGACAAGGATGTTTTCTTCCAATGGACACGTGCGATGCACAGTCTGTCGGATTTTCCCCAACGCTGTCGCTCAGAACGAACTTCAGCTTTGCTTCCATCAACTTATTTTTGAACGCTGGAAACACTCAGGTCTTTCTCACTGAATCCCGTAGCCATAATTCTTGCCCTGGAAGAATAAATACGAATTACTGTAGCCCCTTGGTTAATCTTTGCTCACACTGAGCTTTTCTTGCAGGCTGGAGTCACCAAGGCAGTGTGTGTTTTGTTTCAGCCTTGCTCTGTGTGCTTCCTCCAGTGATCCAGCCCCTTCAAACGTTTCCTTGGGAGGGGGGAGAGCTGGAATTTCCCAGGTGTCTCACAAAACGTTTAATGAAGTGTGTAGCACAACCATTTCATTACAACATATTGTGTACTTTTGCCTTTAATAACTGCATTCCTCATCTAAGAAGTCTCTATAGCTTTCAAAACTGAATTACAGTGGTATTATTTTTCTCAGAATATATTTTTCCATGACAAGAATAGCACTTTCCTAAACTATTGTATTTATTAGCAACCTGTTACCCTCTGACACCACTGTCATTTTCATCAGCCTTGATAAAGTGAGTATCATTTAAAATCTCTTTAAAAATTATTAAACCAGTTTACTGGTTTCTTTTTCCTTTCTTTCTCTTCCCCCCCGCCACCCCTGCCACTGTACACGAAGCAAGAAAATAAGAGTCTGTAAAAAAATTAGAATTTTTATTCTGATTTGATGGCAGTCAAAAAAATCAGACTAGCCTGAGGGTGAAATAATTTCCTGTGGTGATAAGAGGAATCACACTGTCCTGATGAAGAACAGCCTGACTTAGAAAAGTGTCCTCCCATCTCCAAGTCAAAGTATGAAGCTCAGTCCTCCTATTCCTATGTGGGTAGTGCTTCAGGAAGAACTGCTCGTTTTGCTTGTTTGCTCCTTCGTTGCTTTCTCACGTGCCTATTGCACATTCCTGTTGTCTACTGCATTTTTTCTGGCCACTGGAAATGTGAAGTTATGTGCTGAGATTGTATCTAGATGGGGAAGAAGATCTTCTGCTTACTTTGGTTGTGACGTGTGAATTTTGTCCTGTTAGAGGGATATCACAGGATCATAGAATGGTTTGGGTTCAAGGAGACCTTAAAGATCATCCTGTTCCAACCGCCCTGCCGTGGGCAGGACATCTTCTGCTACACCGGGTTGCTCAGAGCCCCGTCCAGCCCAGCCTTGAACACTTCCAGGGATGGGGCAGCCACAACTGCTCTGGGCAGCTTGTTCCAGTGCCCCACCCCCTTCACAGTAAAGAATTTCTTCCTAATATCTGATCTAAACCTGCCCTCTTTCAGTCTGGAGCTATTTTCCCTCGTCCTGTCACTACGTGTTCTTGTAAATAGCATCTGTCCGTCTTTCTTGTAGGCTCCTAATGATGGCAGCAGGGAATTTATCCCTTAAAAAGGAAACAAAACATAAACCCCATAATTAATGCATTGACTCCCTGTACCTTAGAGTGCCCCTGCTTTAAGTAATCATTCTTCAGTTAGTAAACAAGGTTTTAACAACAGCATAGTTACAGGTGGACACAGCTGTGAATTAGTTACCACCGGCACCTCTTAGCTAGGCTGTGGAATTAAAGGCAAAGAGATTGAACTGCCTTTTGATCCGAAAGTCATCCTTCTGAAATATGCTCTCACATCTTTGGAGAGATCACGTGTGACCTAGTTGCAGTGGACAGGGGTAGGATGCACGCTACTTCCAAGGAGGTCCTTTCAGCATGGATGCTCCGTACCCCGTAATAAGTGTCATCATGAAAAGCTTCACCCATTGTGTAATTCAAAGGAGTTAGAAGAGTTGTGATTGAAATAGTTTCATTTCTCATACGTTTCATAAAACCATTAGAATCAACTATTTTTTAAAAACCTGACTTTATTCCCTGTAGTGGGATTCTGTCCTTGGAGCACGGCAGAATTCAGCTTCACGTTCAGTTCTTGACAGATATTTGAAACAGACGCTCCTGTTGTAAGCACAGCAGCAGCTGCAGCTCCAGCTCAGCTTGCCTTGTTTATAGTCAGAATGCCACCCTATTGATTACAGCCAAATTGTGCCCTTTTTGGACAAGCTTTGGCTTCCCATGAACTTCAGCACACTCTGAGACTCACTGCAGCAGGCCCCAGTGTCCACATTTTAATAGCTGCTTGTCTTTTCACAAAGCACAGGTACAAACAGCACCCAGTTCTTCTGGTGCTGGCTGAGTATTTCTCAAATGGATGGCTACAGGCTCTGGTCCTTAACTTGCCAACAACCAGGGCTTTTAAATGAACTATGTCTCGGCCATTAGATTGGATACCTGCTCACAAGGACTCTTGCTTGATGTGCGCCGTGTCTCGGGACAGGTCCAAGAGGTATTAAACCTTATGTGCATGTGTGATTAGTCTGTGCATGTGCAGTGACTCTTACTGGCCCAAGGGGGGAAAAAAAGTGATATGTAATTATTTGATTAGCAACCAGCAATTCTGCATTGAAAACAATCCATAGTAAAAGTGATCTGCAATTGGCCCGACAGAAGACTTTTTCCATTTCTATTGTACATCAGTATTTCCACACTTCCTGCTGATGTCTCTGTCATTTAATTTCTGCTATCGAAAAAAAAAAAACTTAGAAAATTTCCTGTCATTAGGAATGAAGGGGAAAAGGGGAGGGAGAGGGAGAGGAGAAACACTGGCTTCCTTGTGCAAGCCAGAGACAAGCGGGATATGAAACCTCAAGCTTTCCAGATCTCCTGAAAAATGTAAACTTGCTGAATGTATTGTTCACATCAGCTAGAGATGAGCATCTCTAGAGATGAATAGGCAGAAACTGCAGGAAACAAAGACTCCTTCTCATGCAGGGACGGAAGCAACAGTGCTGGAAGAGACTTCCATAAACTATAAATAAAGATGACAGTGTAGGTAAGATCTGTAGTTCTTAAGTTTTCTAACCGTTTGTTTGAATGCTTAATGAAAACCAAAACTGAACCCAACACCAGTTTTTTGGATATCAAATAGAACCAGCCCAGCAGACTGCAGAAATAAATCTGAAGGCAGTGGGCTTCAGCAAGGGGGTGATGGAGGGCAACGCTGATCCAGAAGGAAGGCTTACTATGAGTGCCAAAATGCATCCAAGCATATCTTCTCTGTAATCATGACAGAGCTATTCAAAGCGGCTTTTTTTCCTGCTTTTTTTTTTTTCCCCAAAATGGAATTGTTCATCTATTTTCTCTTTCCCTGTATTAAATTACCTTTCTCTAAATGAAATATTTTTTTTCCACGCTGCTTTTGATCCGGGTAGCAGTTTGATGGTTTTCAATCTGTAGCATCCTGAATGCTTTGCCAAACGTGGTTGACACCCCTCTGTAAATCATAACTAATACTGAACTTCCCCCCTCATTTGTGAGCTGAGTCCAGAGAAGTTTTAGGGAAAGATGAATCTATGGGGAACGTAAAGCCAATGCTTCCATTTATTTCAACAAATTCACATTTTAATGTAAATGTAACCTTGCCTCCACCCCTCCCCCCAAACCCTGAACCCAGCAAAGAATAGCGAAACAGAGGGCCTGATCTTAAGAGTTCCATCAGTCAAATGGTGCTCCAAAGCAAGGGAGCAGCTCAAATAAAATTTTAGCACCTCTGCCTTTCAGAACTCAGTTGGATGTAATGTCTACATCAAGGAACTGACAGAATGAAGCTAACTGGTGTGAAAAAAATCCACTCCTTCTGAAGAAGCTTCTAAATACCAGTTGTCTAAATCTATTGATAAGCAGGGATGCATTATTAATGAAGCCTGCAGCCTGCCTAGTGCTGCTCAGATGGTTCAAGCATTTAGTAGGAAGTATTTCTGTGAAGTGCTGCACGGAATAATGACAGTGTCTGTCTTAAATCGAACAAATGACTGTAGCAAGCTCTGGGGAGGCTCAGAGCAAGCAGATGCTTTCCAAGTGAAAGGCAGTGGGGTACCACCTGCTGTAGGCAGGCAGGCAGGAACAGTCCACTAAATATTGACTTGTTAATAATTCAAGACAACAGGAACCCCTAGCTCTTCATGCATGGCACTGCCCCTTCATCATGTGGCTTTTCATCACCCTAATGAGCTACTTGAAGAATCAGACACTGAAATGTCTTGCAGATATTCCCCGAAGAGTAGGACTGAAGCTGTCATAATTCTGAATAAGAAGTTGTTGGCTGTACACAAAATCACGAGAATTTTAAAAGTGGCAGGATCAGTGCTTTAGCTAAATATTACTGTTTGCTACACATTGCTGTGGAGTGACTCAGTCTGTGACTTGTACAGCTCCTGGGGCAGAATGTCTGTCTTTTGTGACATTTCTCTGGCTACAAATAGTTTGTTAATAGCATATCGGTAGTTTTATTTGCAACAAGGAAAATCTACAAGACATTACTTCTCAGGCAATACTCTCTAAAAAGGATCTTGGTTTTGTATTAGTATGTGTTTGGGACCCTCCACAATTCCTACCTTTCATCATGGATGTTAAATCAGCATTTTCAAATCAACAGTCTTCAGCTGAAATATTTGAAATTGAATAACCCAGTGACAATGAATAACCCCTGAAAAATTAGCAAAGCTTCTAGGCAGGTTTCTATGGGCTTCTTGGTTTGCTATCAGCAGCAGTTTGCCCTGCTTGAGCACTGCAGTTTTACGGTGAAAAGTGGGAGCTCCTCTATTTTTAGTATATATCCTGGTGAAGGTTGCTCTTGTGTCTCTTTCAAGACACAGCCTTAACAGAACCTTCTCGTTAATTCCCCATGTTTCTGAGTCAAGATATCTTTCTCCTCCAAATATATAATTTTTAATTTATTTTGGAATGATAAAGTAATATTCTATTACGAGGTCTTTCTTGTTTGCGTGATTTGCCCAGCTGTTGTCAGAGTTATCACTCAGCCACCTGACTACTTTGCAAACTTCACAGGGTGTTTTGTTGCACCTGATCAAGATAACTAGGCTTCATTCCATGAACAGTCTTAATAATTCCAAATGGAATATAGCAGAGCGTTCATAAAACAAGGGATTATATTGAAATTACAGCAGATTTGCTAGTGTTGCTATGGAGTGCTTCCTCTGTGTCACAATCTGTGAGGGTGCCTTGTGACTTTGCAGCTCTGAGCACAAAGATTTACTTAAAAGAGCCGTGAGAGTGTGTGACTTTCTCTGCTGTGCTGCCAAGCTTCTGCTTATGGCCTTCCAAATTTTTGGTCCTCTATATGCATTCATACAGTTCAAATTTGCCAGAACTTAGAAAATTACCTGGGCTCCCTTACTGAGATAACTGAATTTGCTCCCCCCATATCTCCACAAACATTATGATTTATTTTTTTTCCCATCATTTTTGTTTCTAGAACATTTTAGCAATCCGTACTGTTCATTCAGTGGTGGCTGGTGCTTACTGGACCATCCGGAGGTGATGTGCTTGCCGCGGGTGTCTGACTCAAATCTTTTGGAGGTGGTTATATTTTGCCATTAGAAAGCTATTTCATGTTTGAGAAAGCCGAGGGATTAAAAGCCTAGATCAGGGCCTAGAATACAACTGGGTAACAGCAGGTCACAGGATCAGCCTTGCTGAAACGGGAGACCATATGCTGGCATAAATTGTACAACTGAGTTATCCCACTGAATGTTTTCACTTTATGCTAATAAATGCAGTATGGATAAAACATAGATGAGGAGCTGTATGGCCAACCACCATTTATGGTGCACCACCTGGCACCTGCATAGAGCTGTCTGAACACATCCTGCCTTTGCAGACGGGAAAGCAAGCAAGACTGGCAAGGAATTTTAAAGTCAGAGACTTAAAATTTCGTGCCCCATTTTATTTGCAAATAGATGTTACTTTCAAAATACGACTACGAAGTGGCAACTACATTTTTTTCTTGCTTACAATGTTCTCACTAAACATTGATCACTTTTCTGCTTTCTAAATTAAGCGGTGGAATAAACAGCAATCTGGTTTTCTCAAAATATTGCTATGTGTTGTCAGATGCCGAGATGTCAACAGAATATGTGACGCTGCTGAGGAGCTGTAAGCATGTGGTTTGCATGTTTCAATAAGCTTCTCCAGTCGAAGCGATAAATTGCCCAATTCCTCACCAACACTGCCAAGTAGACAGGATTTAAGGAGGAGAACATAATAGTGTGATTCGGGAGCGCCTTTGATCACGGGGAGCTTAAGCTTTTGAAATACCTTGCAACTGGCTAGCTTACGGAATGAAATTTTTAAAGGCTGCAAGGATCTTAAAGCCTTCAAAGGTGTGCTTTCTGTCAAAAATCACCATGATTGCTTTGCTACGTGAGGCTTTGCTAGCAGGAGAAACACTTGCCTCAACATTAGCATCTCTGACTGCCAGAGGTGCTGTCAGTAAATGAGTTTAAATGCCCATTGAGCTCTGTAACCAGTGGCCGGGTAGATCTGCCAGGGCCCCATCACTGCAGCTACCAGGCAAGCGCGTTGAGGTGGATGCTGCAGGGGTCTGGGTTAAGCACAGCTGGCAGACAAGACTCCATCCACCACTGAACAGCTGTTTGGAATCAGAAATGGCATAGGCAGGGACATAACGAAGTCTGAATGAGGCCTTTCTTAAAATGTTTCGCTGTGGTTTTAACCAAGCAGAAAATAAGGCCCTCGTTTTCCAATAGCTTTAATATGATCAGAAATAACAGTGCGAAAATCTTTATCAAACCATCAGAGGAAACACAACACACCCTTGGCAAAAGGAAAACTTCCTGGAAGGGGAACAGACTAAACTATGCCTTTTTACTGATTCAGAATTTTTCTGTGATTCAAATTGTAGCTAGTTTTCCTCTATAAAACCAATTTTGCTTCATCTGCAGTTACTCATGTGAGTGCTTCTTTGACAAAGGGGAAAAAAATTGGTGGGAATTCTACATTGTGGTGCAGAGATATGAGGGATTACATCTCCTCTAGTAACACTTGGTGCCCTATTGCAGACTACATCTCGTGCTCCATTTTTAAAAGTCTTTATTCTGCCCTTCCTCACATCCCTGCTGGTTTTATAACTTTTTTCTCCCCCTCTAAGGAGAGAATAGTGCTATAGAATGCAATCGATTAGGAACAGGTATGTTCACTGCCACCTCTCAAGCTGATCTCATTTTTCTTTAATTGTATATTTACACTGTCCAAACCCCAAACCCATCACATCCTTGGAATTTAGGCCATCAGGCACACAAATGCTCATGCTGATTTTGCAAGCAGGTTGAACAACAGGCTGAGGGGTTTTTCACTGGGAAAGGGATGAGTTGTTCTACTAGGACAGCTGGAAGAACAGTCCAACCTGTTGATAAAATGCCCATGTCCTAGTCCTGCAGCTGACTTGTTCTACAGCCTTGGACATGGCCATTCCTCTTTAGTTCTCTCAGCCTTCCAGGCACAGGGCATCATTTAAATTATTTTCGTTGAGTTAATTATATAGGCTTCAATGCACACTAAGATGAGAATCTGATTTGCTGACTGTGAAGAAATGAGTCACATGAAGGTGTGTCACACCAGGCTGCTGTAAGAACTCATTAGGAGGATGTTCTAGAGGAGTTACCTACTCTTATATCACGAGCAGGACCTTTTATACCTTGTAGACAACAGTGCGATATGGTACATGAGAATCTACACTTCTCTCATGCTTCATCTCTATCAAAATGCCTTTCTTTTTCTATACACTCTATTATTTCAGTATGCATGTGTTTCAGTATTTGCCCCCCTAATATTAGCTAGCCAGATACAGGCCCTACAGAGAATCAAATGTCAGACCAAATTTCTGTCACCACTAAATATGAATAACTGCATATGACTTTAATGGGGTTTACCTAGGGCCAGGAAAATAGTACCCGGGATTCCTGACCAATGCAAATAAACCACAGAGATGGAGAGACAGTCTTAATTAAGTTAGAATGTTTATGTTCAAATTCACCTTTTTTCCCCCCTGTATTTGTTAGCACTAAGTGCTACTGGATCTCTTTTTTTGTTCAAGGAAGTAGAACCATTACCCACTCCAGCAGGGCTGGAGCCCTGAGAGCTTCTGGCCGGTGGGGAAGACCCTCTTTTGGTGAGGCCACCTCGAACACGACAAAGGGGAAGAAACAACAAATGGGCAGGGGCAGGAGATTTCCATGCAAAAGGAAACTGAAGCTCTGTGCTTGGAAAGATGATATAAACCAGGATGTATGCTTTATTTAAAAGACTTTACATTCAAAAAGTCTTAGGAGATGTCTCTTTACAGCAACTATGTTGCTTAGATATTCTATCACCTCAAAATCATGTTGTTTTGGTTTGGGAAATGCTCTTTCCTGTTCTAGAAAATGACTTTTATCTTTTTCAGTCCTTAGTAAATCACTGCCTTAACCATCACCTTCCCCCTCTGCCTTTCACACAGCGTATTGGCTGCAAACTACCTCATAATGCAGTGGAAAACTTGCTGGCTCATAGTCACACCTGAAGTGTGTCTTCATGATACAAGAAGGAAAATATTCTTATTCTGAACTCATGTCAATTTTGTTCTATTAGATCTGAGATCACATTATGTTCGTTCTCTCTCTTTCAGGTTCTTTTCTATTTTTTTCCTTTCAACTTTTGCTCAGGACTGTCACTTTATTGCAACTTTCAGAAGGAACTGGACGCTCCTCTGAATGGCCTTTCTACAGGATCCATTTTAATACTATTCTTCCTTTTATTAGCAATATTTGATAGTCTCTTTAATATTATGTTGAGAAAGAAAGTTTGAACAATCAAGGCAGTTGGTCAGCAAGAACACAGCCATGATATTTGACCTGGTTACATGTTCCATTTTAAAACATTCTTGCCAGAAAAAGGAATCTTACTCCTTTTTTTCCTCATCTTCCTTTTAAAGAACTAGTGCATTTTTAAGTATGTCTTAAATAAGTTTGTAATTTTTGGCATCTTAAGGTGGCAGAGCAGAGAAATGAACCATAAATGAGAAACATCAAAAGTAACTTAGAATTTTTTTTTTAATATTAAAGCGATGAATCACAGTCCAAATTAACAAGTAAAGGATTTCGCCTATAATGAAATCTTTTTTTCTAACATAACACTTCATTATAAAGGGAGTTTTCTATAATAGTAGCAAGTGTAATTACATTTTTATATATAATTAGGACATTATTATCATTTCACCATATCAAAGTTCATTATAAGACATCTCCAATGCATTTTTCATAGAGCAAAAATAAAAAGAGAACAGGGGTCCTTCAATTAGACTGGTATAAGGACATCCACAGAGACTGAGGGAAGCTGATCAAACAGCTCAGCCCAAAAGGGACCAGGTAGGAACTCACTGCTTCTCTGGCACGGGGAAGTTGTGCTTTTACATATCCTGCTTGTTATTAATTAGAGTCTTCGCCCTCCTCACATACCTCCTCTCTGCATTGTTTGGGAGGCAAAAATGCTCTTAAAGTTGTGAGCCACCAGAACTGACTATGGAAGATACGAAATATCTGTGTTCTGTGAATTTGAGTCACGAGATCTCCTCTGCCTTCTTGTGCATGTGGCTGTTCTGCCCAGGAAGATACACCTCTGTCACCAGAAGACATGCAGAGGGAATCCATGTAAAGTGATCCATTTTTTAGTTTAGTTTCGAAGTGTTCAGATTCTCTTTATTTTCTGATTTGAAAAACAATTTGACGTTTTCCTCTTTCAAAAATTCCTTTTTTTCCTAAGTGAGGATTAAGGACGGGAGAATTAGTACAAGAACAGTCAAATATCATGTTGATTATTAGCTTGTACGTTCCTCAAACATTGGTAAAACTATGAATAATTTGATTATGCCCCACTTACTTACCTACTCCCGTAGAATTTTGTTTGCTGATCCACCCACACATATGAATTCTTGCATGCTTTTCCAACCACCACAAGAGATCTGCTCTCTTCCTCCTTTAAAATGCGTGTAAACGCTCTCTGGTAGAGGCATAGGATGGACAGTGTTTAATTTTGAATTAGCATTAGGCTGAGTGTAGTACATCCCATTTATCTATTGGTCCAGAAGCAGGGGCCAGGAAGGTTATATCACAAGCACAGTAGGAAATGGAGTATTTGCAGTGCCATTAAAAAAACTGCAGTAATTTGCAAAGTTGAAAATAAATCACAATTAGATCCTGAAAATGTGGCGTGGGACACTGCACCTGTGTACGTGTTTTGGGATTTGGAAAGGGAACCACCTTATCACGCTGGGTAAAGTGTTTGTCAATGTGCACGTGTTCCTTCCCCTCTCCAAAAATGCACCAATACATAATGC
This sequence comes from Sclerurus mexicanus, assembly GCA_013396755.1. Classification (NCBI taxonomy): domain Eukaryota; kingdom Metazoa; phylum Chordata; class Aves; order Passeriformes; family Furnariidae; genus Sclerurus; species Sclerurus mexicanus. The sequence continues at coordinate 569,455 of VWZF01000989.1, forward strand.
TCACTAGTATGTGGCAGCAGCTGGGTGAGACACACAGAAGTACTTCAAATGATTACAGGTAAAATGGTCTGTTCCTCTGAGAGGTGCCTGACTCGGGTGCTTTGCAGGCTGGAAGCACCTCAGCGGGTTTGGGCAGCGGGAATTGTCTCCTCCGAGGCAGTTCAGAATAGCACAAGAGGTGCTTTGCACAGAAGGAATGCACACCAAAGAAAAGGGAGCTGCTTCCTCATACTCACTGCCAGGCTGCTGCTCTGCTAGGAGAAATTCAAACCTATAGTGAAAGTATACCATTTTGAGAAAACAACCAAAAAAACCCCAAATTAAAACAACCCCCAACCGAAAAATCTCCCCTTTATTTTAACGCCATATTCCTAGCTCATAAAAGCTAATTTAGAACAGATTGTGGCTACATCATGACCTCTGCTGCCAAAGCACCACCTGTTTTAGTCAAAGCTTGAGCCTCACCATGCTGTTCCCTTGAAAACGTGTGGAAGACCCACGTGACCAGAAATAACAAACATCTTGCTACGACTCTGTTCTGGAGATGGTCCATATTCAGCGTGTTTCTAACAACAGTAAGTTTCTGTGTCAGGTTGCTTTCTGCACGTCAGCTGAAGGGAATTCCTCGCTATATAAGAATTGCGGTGACCTCCAACTCTTACTGGCATTACCATATTTGATGATGGCCAGAGGGTGGATCATCGATTGTCTACTCAACTGGGAATTTGCAGACTGCACTCTAGTGACTGGCATTTTATTTTGCTTGTCTGAAACAATACCTCTGGTTGTTGAGCAGTAAATTTCAGACCTGCATTTTGGAGAACGTTCCTGTTAATTGCTGGTCTGCAGGCTGTTGTAACTCTTCGTTCTGCTCTGTATCTGGCAAGGTTGAAGTGAAACCCCATCACGCACTGTCGACAGCCCTGACTGCCCCACAGCCCTTTGCTCACCTGCAGCAAAGCCGACAGGTAGAATAACCTCAGCCCTTTTTTAGAGCAATAGTATAACATCCCTAGGTTAAGCCAGACACATGTTCTTACGTTTCATTTGTTCACTTTTTGGTTTTCTCCTTTCTTTTCCCTCCTAGCAGCTCCAATTAATTATTTACATTTAGCTTGGGATTATCTCCTGTTTGCTTGCTTTCATCTTCTCACTTCCACTGGAATTAAAACATTTCTACGTAACCATCTATAGCCAGCTACATTATCTTCCCTGGCTTTGCCAGTTAGCACCAGGATTTTTGTCCCATCAGGATAAAAGTGAAACTATAGTTCAGTTGTTAAAAAATGGGGTAGTATTTTTTAGGGATTTGCCAGTTCTTCTGTAGGAAAAGTTTTAGAAGTGGAAACTACCACTTGAACTAAAAGTTCTGCTCCTGGTTAGATCACAAATACCACAGACACAGCAGTTTCATTGCAAATAATTGCTTTTATTTTAATGTTTTTTTGTATTTCTGAAGTGAAAGAGAGAGCATTCGGGGGGGTTGTGTTCTATACTAGACTTTCATAGAGATGGCCTTCTCTGCTCGAGGGAAATCCTTATGAAATCACTGGGCCCTGCTCGAACAGTTGAGCTTTTCCCAATTTTACTGAAATCTGTGACACAAGACTTAAAACATAGAAAGGAGAAAAGACTGGGATGGCAAGAATGGGATGTTAGTTTCCACTAACCTCACAGTTGTCTTTGGGGCTTTCTGTAACAGCATAAATGACTTTTAAAGCAGGTCTAGAAGGTAAAAAATGGGCGGTCAGCTTCAAGTTGAATTGGACCATTTAGTCTGACACAACAACTGCCCAAGGTCCCTATTAAGCTTTTCTATTCTTGCTGCCATTTCAAAAACACAGAGAGACTCCCTTCCTTATTTACCAAATCAGCAATGACAAAATCAGGAAAATATTACCTGAGTAAGTGAGCAAGGTTTGGATGACTTAGGAAATTAAAAACCAGTCATGTATATATACTGTATATACTGAGGGACTTCTTTTACCTGCTCCAAAGAAGTAAAACATGTCACTTTATCTTAGCAGTACCTGGTACAAACCAGGTTCGTTACCATTTTTAAGGTATCGTAGCATATAGAGAGCCAGAAATTAGACAGATTTCCTATTTTATTAATTACAAGCAGTTAAATTATTTTTTTGCACTCACAGCCAGGAATAAAATCTTGCTGAGAACTCCCAAGCTTCCTAAACTTCTGCTGTGCTGTCTCTCCACGGCGCTCTTCACCTTGCAGAGTTGGCTTCAGTCTTTGAAAGAATAAAATATTAACTTTTAGAGGGAAAAAAAAAAAGACGTAAAATTTATTTGGTAGAGAGCAAAAATGTGTGAAACCGTGAGAGGAGGAAGATGAAACTCCCATATATATTCCTTTATTTCTGAGAGAGTAAGGCAAGAGCTGATGTTTTAGTCTTTGTAACAGGGTGATACAGTGTGGGCAGCTGAGGCCCAATGATAACATTATTATCACGTCGATCCTCCCTGCAGGGCCCTGGGTTCATCCCAGCACTAGCCAGGGTTGCAGGATTTAGAGGGATCCATGCCTGATAAGCTCAGAGAAGGAGCAAAGTAGGCTCTTGACTTTTTGAAAGACTGTAGATGTCCCCACAACCATTGAGAGTCTGATTTTTCAAAGTATTTATGCAGCAGCTGTTTGCCCTTTGGCCTTTTCTACAAAGGACTTTTTAACACTCACACAGATACGTGGTGGCAGAGCTGTGATTTCTGGTACAGGAGTGCTGAGCTGGAGGAAATCAAATCTCAAAGACCTCAGTAAGATGCTGAGAGTCCAGTTTCTTGCACTGAAACTTTTAACACGTGGACTTCTACCTGATGGAATTTAATTTTCTGTGACACTCAGCACTGACACAATTCTTTTTGGCTGCAGCTGTGAGAGGACAATATCTTTTAAAAAAAGAAGGAGTAGGAGGAGAACAGAAAGAGAAAATACAGACCCAGGCATCCAAAATGCAAGGGGCCTAAAATGAAGATGGATAAAAATGTTTGGTGAAAATTTCTGTCTTGGTTTTGCCTCTCTGTAAAGTAAGGATGTTAACAGCTACATCCCTCAAAAACTCCTTTTAGGGATTTTAGTGTTTGTTAAAGTCCTGAAGAAATATTGTCTGTACTCTTTAATTAAATTCTTGGGAAGAAAGTGAGTTTAGTGTCAACATGATTCTGTCTGCCTTTGCTGTCCCCAGTAGATGGTCCATACTGCACTTGAAATGTGGCAGGTAGGACAACAATGTGGGAGCTTCGCTCTTTTTATTACTGTATTCTTGGAGCAAAATACATGTTTGCCTGTAAAGAAATGCATTAATAGGGATGTGTTTTGTTTCCTACTTTAATCCAACTTTTGTTTTCAAATGTGGGTTTCGTGCCCATGAAAAAATGTTGCCCATTCACTCAAGTCAGCGATTGCAACAGAAACCGTCTCCTTGGCACTGCTTCCAACTCCCCTTCGGCTGGAGAATTCCACTGCTCTGGTGCCATGGCCTTCACATGCCCTGCCTTGAGATGTTTCCACCTCTTCAAAGTGGCTCTTCCCTGCCCTGACCCTCTGGCCCTCGGTACACACACACTGGGGATGAATGTGAACTTTTGGAGCAATAACCAGAAGTCTCCCCAAAAAGAGGGGCCGTGCTGCTTAGGAGTAACAGGAATAGTTGTTTGGGTCTCCTCTCCTTCTGAGGGCTAGTTCTGTTCTCCTCTTACTGGGATGGGGTTTGCTTGCCATTTAAAACAGTAATGAGATTAAGAAAGAAGGTTTTTCTCGCACACAAATATTAACATAGCTCTCTGTAAACTTAGGCAGATATCAGAGCTGGTTTTAAACTTAGATCATATTCTGGAACTTTTCTTTATTACCGAGAGTGTTAGAAGAATTCTATTTCAACAGAAGTGTGATTCTGCTGAGATTACAGAATCCATGAACCTTACAGAATTCATGAACAGTCCTGTAGTTCTCCCTACAGCCACAACTCATGGGGTATCCATCCTCAGGAGCTGTGGTTCTCTGTGCAGAAATTCACCTGCTCAGGGAGGGTGGGATTGATATGAGAAAGTTGCAGCACAGAGCACCCATCATTGTTTGGTCCAGTAGTTCAATCTTATTTCTGAAATCAGTTTCAGTCAATTAAATTTCCATTGTATTCTTTCTTCTACTAGTCTTGTTCTTTTGACAGTGTCGAGACAGCAGCTTCTGTTTTTTTGGAAGAGAGATGGTACCTTTTAAAATCATTAAGCCCAGAGATATCCCCTATATTGTCATTCTCCTTTCCTAGGAACAGGTTGCAGCGTGAACAGATTGTTTTGATGTTGACAATAATGTGCTTCTAGTAATTATTTGATTATAAATTATAAGTTTTTGGGGTCCCCTCTTCTTACTTTTACTGCCCATCCAATGAGACATTTCTCAGACAATTCCCAAGCATGCTACGAATGCACTGGCAATTGTAATATTGTATGAATGCTCACCCTGGTTTTGACCAGCTGAGTCACTGTTATCAATTGAATGCAAATTATTAAAGTACTGAATTTGGCTTTTTAAATACAAAACATGGCCAGTTCAATCTTGCAATCTGATGACTGCAAATTAATTTGATAATGAGTAAGAGACTAGCCAGAACTTTTCTTAAAACCAGCAAACGGCTTCAAAATGCTTTCCATGAACGCAGCTGAAATATTTGTGTTATTTTTATGACACTATTATACCCTAATTTGGATTGATCCAACAACGAAAAGATTATAGTATACATCCAACCTTGAAAACAGCAGAATTACAATATTGTAATAGAATACGTCTTAAATTTTCAACCTGCAAGAAATCTAATAAACGTGTAAAGTCTCCAAGTCTGTCAACCAGTCTAGTCATGAGACAGTTTAAGAGAGGCTGGAAACAGGGGAAGATGTAAAGAAGAAACCACTAAATGTTGTTCTGTCAGTCTGGGCAAACAACAGGAGCAAAGGACCTCATGTACATGGTGAGCTCGAAAAATAAGAACTATCCCAGTGACTCCTTCTAATAGCCAGGCCATTGAAAACCAGAGCTCTGCAGAAGGAGAAGAGCTCTCAGATAGAAGTGTGAGTGCTCTGAGAGTTACCAAATGCTGGCCAATCACCTGAGTGACCTGGGGAGGGAACTTTCCCATTACCACAGTAAAAGCTGCCAAATCTGTCTTTCTTTCTGGTGGGAAACACGTAAGATAAATGAGAGCAGAAAAATACGAAACCAGGCACGAAGTGCACGAGGTGATGTATCTATAAAGGAGGTCTGGGCAGATAATTCCACTCTCTTTGCAGCCTTGCCTTCAGCGAGAAATGTTTGGTTCTCGACTGTAAAACTGTTTGTGTATATTTTCTCGTAACTAAAGAGTTCTAATTATCGTCATCCATGGAGCCAAGCTGCCATTTCCTAATTACTTCCTTTCCCCCAGTTATCTGAACAAGTGTGGCAGTGCTGTTTAGATTAGGTTTGTTCTGTTTCACCAGGATATTTTAGAACAATGTGATTATGCATGGTTGCACCTCGCTACTACTATCATGACAAGTACAGAAGTTAAATTATGAAGCAAACGTAAGCTTTGAAGAAATTTTTATTTAATCTGTATTCCCCTGTTTCATCTGCTCATCCATCCAGCACAATCTGCATCATTATTAACCGCACCATATTTCTAAAAAAGGAGTATAAAAAGTAAGACATCTGTGTTATAGCATTAATATATTCAAAGGTTTTTACTTTCATCTTCCAGGCATTAACACTATGTAAGTGCAATGTAGGCGCAACTTAGAGCATCGATGAGATACCACAGGAAAAACGCACTAAGTGTCAAAAAAGAAGGAAAAGAAGATACGAGTAGACCGAGTATTATGCAAAAAGAGGACTTTTATTCATAAATAGAGCACTTTTGCCTATTGCTCCTATATACATTTATTTCTAATTGCTACCACAATTTTTAAGGCACTGAGGCAAGCCTCCAGCAGTGTGCTGAAGGTGTGTTTGTGCTGTTATGCCCTCTGGCTTTGCTGCCAGCCTATTCCCTTAGATCAGAGCCAGAAGGCAGACTGTTTTCGAATACCGATCACCTCACCCGGACCTAATCCTTTGAGTTCTCTTTGGCATCTATTCCTTCTGCCAGTTTCCTCTTCTGTTCCTCTCTTTTCTTCTGAAGTTGACAACAAAGACATCCTCAGGGCCCTCCTTGATGTAAGACCACTCTTGATGTTGTTACAGTGTGGTTTCTTTTTTTTTTTGTACCCTAAAGTTGTGCTACTTTTATATTCAGCTAGCACAATATTTGCACACCAGAAGATAAAGAAAATGAGAATATGTTACACAGAACGATAGTTTCTTTTTTATTTGTACACCTTGGTCCTTTCAGCGGAAACCTTTATTCTTTTTCTGTCATTCATCTCCATACCTGATCAAGAACCTAAAGGTATCTTTTTACAGGCTGTGCTGCTTATATACCTTAAATTGGCCTGACCTGCCACTTTTAATTTTAAAAAGATGGCTGTATGGGATGTGGATGAATATGGAATTTCTATGAAGCACAAAACTTTTGAACGGTTCCTGTCCTCTGTGATAGTGAGTTTTAAAAGGGAAATCTCCAAAGAGCTAATTAGTAGACAAGTAGAGCTCAGGCTGAACAAAGCTGAAAAGATAGCAGATAACTAAAAGGACCTGGCCATAGCTGACAAAAATCAAAGCACTGACAGAGAGCTGGCAGTAACCTTGGGCTGCTAACTGACAGGGACAATAAAAAAAGCCTCTGAGTGTGGCAGAGAGTGACAGCCATAACCACAGGCTCTCTGAAGAGCCTGAAACCTCCACCAAAAAGAAGATATAATCTGCCTGGCAGCACCATACACTTTTCCCTCCCTTTCCAAATTGGAGAAATTGGAGCTTGTCTAAGTGATTCTGCTGCACGAATGTCACCTGAGAATGGAAACATCCAAGACTGGAGTGCAAAGTTTAGTGGCAAACCTCTGGTCTGAGGGGACACATCTGCAAAAATGTAAGTTTGACTGGGGGACAGCGAAGGTTTCCTTTGCTTGCCCTGACACTTTTGCTGGAGCAGCCACGTGGTTGTTTGCCTCTCTGTAAACCTTCATGAGATAAACATTTAGCGCAAACTGTGAAAGACATTTATGCTCCCTGAAATGTAATATAAAATGGAAAACAAAATTATCTTCTCTGCAGTTGGCAGGGCAAGGGAGATGCTCATTGCTGCATCGTATAGAGGAAAATGTGCTTGATCTGATTCTACAAGTCCCTTAGATGTCACTTAATAAATTGCGGCAATAGTCTGTATTTGTATGCCCTCACTGATTATAAACATTCGCACACTGTGGTGATCAACAACCCGTTCAGCAAATAACCATTCAGGAGCAAAGATACTGAGGAAATGCACATGTGTAGCAGGTAACATACTGGGCCGGGAACCGTGCAAATGAGTTATGCAAAAAGGCCACGGAGATCATTTCAAGAGACAGCAGAGATGGCAACTGCAGGGAAACTGAGGCTGCCGAGTGCACAGAGCGTGCATGACATAGTATCACCAGTCCTGAAATCACCATGACAAGATTGGGCGTTGCTTTCGGGTGTATTAAGACAGGGATTCTAAAACTTGATTTTCGTATCTCCATGTTCTACCTGCAAACAGTGAAACAGTCACCAACCATTTTTAGACGTGGCCAGTTTCTTTTATCCTAAAATTTTCTTTAAGTGCTCCAGAAAAATCACAATAGTACTTAATAGTTCTTGTTTCACCCAGTCCTAAACCCATGACTATGACCCAGAGTCTTGGATACGTGTTTAACTTGATCTTTCAGCCAAAGGGTCAGGTATGAAATGTCATGCATGTATTTGAAACATTAAATAAGGCTTAGAAGCGATATCTGCTCCAGATATGCCTCAGTATTATTATTTCAGCTTTCTAAAAATCTTAAAAGTATCTCAGTCCTCTTTTCAAAATTAAGGCTGCTGTTTGACAGTTTCCATCTCTCTGCGAATCCAGCGTGTTATAAAAATTGGCTTGCAGCTTCTAAACCTCATAAAAGAAATAACCTTTTACTTCATTCACACCTGTAATTTATCCGCCTCGAGACTGGGCAATTCTTTTATTTGGAAACTGTAGTTCTAAACCAGAACACAGCAAGGTGGCTTGAGAGAGCCTCTGTGGGGTGGGACAATTACACACCACAGGGCATCCTGCAGACAGCCCCCAGGTGACACCTGCAGTCAAAGCTATGCTCTGTGTCAGAATCTTGATTAAAAAGACTATTGTGGGATCCTCTGTTTTGTTAATGTTTCTAAACTTTCATTCATCCTATTTGTCATCGATTTTCATTCTCTGGTTTGTAAGACCAAAACAGCCTTGGACAGCCTTCATCTCTCCTTCTAAACCATCTTCTTCCTTAGTCTTCAGCCTGACCTGTCCCCCTAAGATTTCTTTTCCCTTCTTTCATGATACATGTCTTACAGTCTCTTTTTAAGCCTCTGAGTTCTTCTTCATGGCTCCTACTTTCTTCTCTGCAGGTGTTCCTCATTCCTTGCCTACATACATTTCACTTCCAGCCCCTGCACAGGATACGTTTCCTTTTCCTTCCTCTCAGAAGGTAACTCTGCTCTTCCAAGTGTGCATTCTTTATTCAATTTATGACACAACTCTGTAAACGCACACTGAACAGAATGACATAAAAGGGCCAGCAACAGTATGGGCACCTCCCTTCTTAAACTGGAGTGCTTTTCCCTGTTTTACTGCGCTGTATCAGCCACCAACCTCCCCTTATGAAAAGGTGCACAGCTTCACTCTCTGTTCTTACACTGATACAGCTGAAGAGAAAAGCTTTTAAAATTCATTCTTGTTAAACTCTGTGCTTTAATTCCTTGCTGACTAAAGGGCTGGTACAGGCTAACACACTAACACCTGTGTATACTAAAGCCCTTGTAAAGTGGTTTTGGAAGGTAACACTGTACTGCATTATACTCAATGCATGCAAAATGAATACGCTTATAAGGGTGACATTCATTTCTAGTAGCAACTGAAACCAAATTGGACCGGTTTAACTGAGATTGACATTAATATATCACTGAGCAGTTAGTTATATCACATGAATTAGATATTACAAATTCAGGAATCATTTGTTAGGCTTTTAGTACAAATTTTCCTGACAGAAGTGAGATAAATAGCCACTCACAAAGATGTCATTTGGTCTCTTGGGGCTATATTGATGATTCCTGCTGAGAAACTCTAGCAGTAGTTTACCATGAAATAAAATGTGGAAGGCGTCCATGTTTTGGTAGGAGTCTCTTATGGTTCATTCCTTACCTTTTAATACTGATTTTTATGAGTGTATGTGTGTGTTTGTGTGTTTTGGCAGAAGAAACTGCATTGAGAAACTCTGGAGTCTTCTCCGTTTCATTAACATTAAAAGAAATGTCATAACATAAGGATGAGTTCTACTTGTTGCTTCTTCCAGTGGAAGAAGAACAGCTTTAGGTAATGAGGCTTTATTTTGGGTGTTACTCAGATAAAACTCTACTTTCCTTTTATCAGAACTACCTTGCACAGCCCTTCTGGTTGTCACAGTTCTAGGAACTACCTTCAAATTGTGGATACCTAAAGAGAAAGTTAATGATAATTATTTGCATGTCATAGACAATTTTTGTAGGTTGCTTCTGTAGTGTTACATTACGTTGAATTGTTCAAAATCTTTCCTCCCTGAGGCTTGTGGGAATTTAGTAGCAAATTCAGAAATGCTGCCTCCTTGTTTTGCTTCAAGATAAAAATTCTGAAATGAGAGACTTTTCTCTTGGGTGGATATTCTATCTCCTGATTCACCCAGACACTGACCCTGCCCTGTGCTCAGGCTGTGTAATCTTTCTGAAGCAGTTTTTTATGACTCTGGATCTTGTGATCCTTAGAGCCAGCAGACAGGATCTGTTTATCTACAGCAGCGTGGCAACTGGCAGCATTAAGGCTTCCTTTCGTTCAAGAAAACTATCCTCTGCTCAAAAGACGATGGATGGACATCGTGCCCGTTTAAAAATGTCTGTTAGAGATCAGCTCTTTTTATTTAGTGTACCCTTGCTGGCATGATATGAGTCTTCTCGTTAGGCTGCCTTTTAGGCTGGTCTGTGGAGCGGGAGCGTGTCCTCTCTGTGCACACAGAACCCGTTGGCACTGATGAATAACCAGACGCTGCCGTGAGCCCTGCGAGGACTGCAGCCTCATGGGCCTCATGTGACTCTTCAGAAACTACTTCTATATTCCAGTGATGTAAATGAAGGCTCCCCTCATACAGCAGCGAGAAGCAAGAGCAGCTTATCTGCTTGAAGTGCCTTTCCTTTTAATATGCACGTTCCTTGAGTGCCGCCTGAAATGACCAACAGCGGAATGTAAAAATGAAAGCTGAAGCTTCTTCTGCCGGCGCAATCCCAAATCATCTGTTACGGCAGGACTGAATATTTACTGAGGAAACACAGTTCGCAAAATTAAATGAATATGAATGCCGCCAACACAGCCTCACAGAGAAAATGGGGAGACATCTAAAAATCTCTTTTCTCCCAGTCATACTATGCTGCACATCCTTCTGTAGTCTTCTTGCTTTTTTATGCATAATAAAGCTATAAGGCACTGCATGCATACTTTGGTCCACTACAGAGATTTTTTTGGAGCCAGGGGTATCTTTAAGCAAGAGCTACAAAGGATTATTTTGTGTGTATCTGGTTTGTGAGAGCCGCGTCTGAAAAATGAATGCAAAATTTTCTCTTATTATTATAATTTTGAAGTAGTTTCTATTGCAGTAGTTGAATAGGATCTTTTTCAGTCTTCTCATTGAAAGGATTTCCTTTCTTCTTCATAGAAAAAAAGAATTATTTTAAAATAAATCTTTAAATGAAAATCAATAACACCTGTGTGGAAGCTATTGCTGCTAAGTGCATTTTAGAGAGACAACAAACACTCTAATGGTTGCAAGAGTTTTTGCTTTTTATTAGGAGGAAATGGCTTCTGGCAAAATATACCTGGTCGAAAAGACATATTTTTGCTGGAAATACATGTGTGAACTATGATTTTGCCCATTTCTGATGGGCAAGTAAAAATATCTGGAGCCAGGAGCGTTTTTCTCCTACATTTGTATGGCAAAGAACAACCCAAAATTTCCTTTTGGAGTTTCCTCTCCCCCCTGTAATGCACTGAAGCCGAGCTAAATGTGGTGTGTGTCCGTGTCATGCAGGATGTGAGTGCTTGCTGGGGCGGGATTGCTCACAGGGAAGCTTGCAGTTACTTCTAGATTGTTTCCAAATACATGAGTTTTATGGGTTGAGTTACTGATTAAAGGTCACTTCTCTATTTGTATTCTACTTTGACACTTCAGATGAGATGAAATTCTTGAATTATAAAGCTATTTAGGCAGCTATGAACTGTGCTGAGCAGTGAGAGCTCAGAGTTCAGCTCCCAGCTGACTAAAAAAGCCCCAGATTGTTCCTCCAGAAGCTTCAAGGGCTGATTTTTTTGAGGAGACTTTGTTGAGGCCATAAACTGCAGTTTTGGAGCGGTCTTTTCATTGACAGTGGCTCTGTCACTCTAATACATTTTAATACTGTGCATGATTTTAGTCTCATAAGCATATTTTATAAATCAAAAGGAAGATGTGCTATTGTATTTAATGCAGTTAATGAGAGTATTAACACCGTTTAGAAGAACAAAATAGCGTATGACAATAAGTATGAAATAAAAATGGGATTACAGAGTAACCTCTTCATACTAACAATGCTACTCATTCACATGAAAAAGTGGTAATTGCTTTCAAGTGTAAACTACAATTCAGTATCAACATCCCCTAGTCTTGTGTGTTCCCTGATCGCAGTAAAATTATTCCTGGAACGATCTGGCCTAGTGACACTCACATAGCTGTGCCTGATGATTTTAAATGACACTCCTGATCTCAGGTCACCACAACCTCCTGGGGCAGTGGGCTGAATGACTGTGGGACTGTCCGAGCTCTCACTCTGCTGGGCTGGTATCTCTTTGCCTTCCCCAAGGATTCCTCAGGTGAAAACTGATGGGAGGGTGACACATAGCCTGGGCAAAATGATCCGCAAATCATACAATTTAAATTCATTTTGGGTGTTTTCATTAAAGGCTGTCACTCAATTTCTCAAATATTGTGCCATCCCAAGTTTCTAGCACCCGTTTCCCTGTGGGTGGGTGTGTGTGCAGCCCAATAGCCATCAGAAAGGTATTTGCTAGAATTTCAGTTGTTAATATAATTATTCAATAGCAAGGCTGCAGATTAGCTTAACTGAAGCTCCAGTTGCGTTCCCTTGCTTTCCCCAAATTACCCTACATGTACAGAGAAAACACAGAAGACTCACACAATAATTCAGGGAAGTGCTTGCATTACTTCTGTGCAAGGGAGACAAAAACATGCTCTGAAGAGTGTAATTCTACACTCGTTTGGTATTATGGCTTCTGGATGCAGAAGCCAGGACTGTTAACTTGACTCCGTTGCTGTGTAACATTAAAACATTATGTGTTGATTCTGCACAGAAATTCTCAGTAAAATCTCTTAATTACCTCATAAATCAGATAGAAAATGCAAGCAGTTTAGCACCAGAGCTGTGCAGTAGTACACGTGGCTTTTAAATGTTTCTTACTGTCTGTCTTTCTAACTGTAAAGTGCATGCTAAGGCAATTGGCTGAAACTACCTGTTGCTAACTGCTCCATTTTAGTGGGAAAGAAAAGAAACTTGCTGCAGTTTCTTAATAATTTCCTGGGTCTACAAAGGCAAGAAAACAACATATTTAATCTGAACGGAAGCAATAGGGAATACAGGAGTTGCAGTCCCCTCTTTTACTGTGTTTTTATTAACATTTATTATAAAGGTGATGTTTATACATTCCGTTCCTTGTGATCTTCAAAATTGAGCTTTCAGTGCTTAAAGTACTACATGCATTAAAAAAAAAAAAAAAGACATTAGGCTGGTTGGTTGGGGCTTTTTTTTCATTTGCAAAGTGGCTGTTCTGTTTCAATTAGGCTAACTCAAAGAGTCATTTGAATTCAATCTGGAAAGGCACCCCAACTAGGTGGAACACTTCTCAATCTTTAGGAGTTTATGAATTATGATAGCCTTTGGCCAATCACTCTGCAAGATTTATAGCCACTGCATATTCAGTTGCTGACTATCAACCTCGTCAGGGGATAGAAAGACCAACATGATGAAAGAATCTGCTGCTGTCAGTAGCTTTTCTCCACTACCCTCCAAACAGGCTTTACAGGAACAGTCAGAAAACCACAGAAGAGCCCAGCAACCAAAAATACTCCGAGTGAAAGCTGTTTGCATCTAAGAACCAAAGATCTACTCCAAGTGACCCTGTCTAACAATTCAAACATCTCACATGATGTAAAAATGACACGGCATAAAACCCAGACCACCAAAAGAAGATAGGTTGGTTCTCATCACAGGTGTGTCACAATGCTCATCTACCTGTCAGTAGAGACACAAGAGAACTCAGACCAAAAGTCTTGGCAAAATATTGACTTAAACATTCTGCCCTCCACTAAGACAATAACAGTGATATCCCACTGATCTGCCAGATACCTTTAACAAATAAACTGGTATTTATTTTCCACTCAGGTTTTTATATTTACCATAGGCAATGCCTCAGCAGTTTAATGGTCAGTATTAAAACCTGGATTATAATTGGAAGACTTGGGTCAAAAACATGTTTCTTAAAAACTCATTGCCTGGGAGGACAACCATACCAATGAACTAATAAAATAAATTTACAAGCACGTAGATACTGTTTTATGTAGTAATGATTATGGCAACACTGTAATTTTGTGTGATATGTTGTTAAAGCTGTCTATCAAAGGCTTATCAGGGAATACAGCATCTCTCATAGTCCTGTCATAACTCCTCAGGATGAGGTGGAGTAAATTGTCTTCTTCTACTTCAGCTCTCGGTCAATAAATGGGGATAATAGTGCATTTCACAACAAAGAGATGTTGGTAAAAATCTGCCTGCAAGCCTGATAATCAGAGACTAAAAGCATGTGCTCCCTTCTTTGCTAGTGTTGGTCATACTGGGAAGGGGTAAGCAACAAATGGTTTCTTCTTTTTCTTTTTTAAATTTTTGAGAGAGTTATAGAAAAATGTAAACTGGAAGGCAGAAGAATTTCTAAGCTTCAAGTAAGACTTATGAAAACAATAGTTATTAAAGAGTGAATGGTAAATACAATTGCCTAAAGGAAACAGAGGTCAGCTGCTTTCCGAAAATTAATCAGTGCTTTTTAATATCAATTACACATTGATCTGAGCAGTTTATGCTAAGCTATCCAGTTTCAAATTAGGTTAGCTGTAAGAGAAGGTTTCAATTACTAGAAGATTGTTGGAATTAAACCTGCAATGGATAAGCAATTTTAAGGATAGTACATGACACCCTTTCCCTGACACTGCTGCAAGCAGCTCCTGCTGGGGGAAAAAAAGTGATGTGTGCTCCTTGCAAGTCTTTTTTGAGAAATGATTTATTCTTAAGCAATAGGGAAAATAAATGCTACCTCCTACAGCCAGGTATGCCGAGTATCAGGCAATTGTATCTCAAAGCCTGCAGATAGAAACACTGACAGAAAGTTTAGAAGATAAAACAACTGCCTCTTAAAGATTCGCTTCAGTGTTGATGAAAATAAAATTGCACAAATAATTAAGTATTACTGATCTAAATAACATAGTTGATGCAACTAAAGATAATTTAGGACACAGCTAAAGTCACTCTTGGGGATAGCTGATTCAATTAAGAATAGTAACATCTATTTCTCTAAAGTGTTCTTATGTATTTACAAGTAAAATTACAGTTATTATCCAAGTCCTACGGAGGAGGAAACAAAAACACTGAATGTTACGTGGTTAGAATGGGCTTGTCCTGCAGGCTGCGAGACAGAATCCACCAGAGTCAGGAGTGGACCCAAACTTGGTGCTATTGCCCCTGGGTCATGTTGATGCCCCTTTAGGCAAGGACTGCATATGTGAGCTGTCAAATGCCATATTTTTTAATGTATGGGATTAACTGCTTAACAGAAATGCTGATTGATGCTTTGAATACATAAAACAAAAGGCAGTAAAAGTGATCACTGGCTCAAGTGAGTCAAGGGCAAGCTATATAATAATAAATAACGTGTATCATGTATCAAAAACTCTCTGGAACCTCAGACGGCAGAAATCTGCTATGGGAAAAGATATGAGGTTATCTGTTGCCTTTTGCCTGGTTATGACTCTTTACTCCAAGAGGTTCCTTTATTCAGTTTTTGCTAATGGGTCCAAAGGCTTTGTCCTCTCTTCCTCAATGCCTTCACTTCTCATCCTCTATCCCAGCTCTCCTTCCACCTTGAACCTCCACCTGTGCCTTTATAAACTTCTCCCTCAGATCCACAGTTCTGAGGCTCCAGAAGACTCTTCCCTCTTTCCCTCCCCAAAATGCTGAAAGACACAGCACGGTGGTACAAAGGAAACGTTGTTGGGAAAGGAGATGGGAGGCAGAGAGCTCAATCCAGCTGCCAACACTGTCCCTCCATTCTCCCGTGCTGCAGCACCAACACACAGAGTTTGGAGAGGCACTCACGATGCCACAAGGGGTGAGGATTTCTGTTCCTCACTCTTAAATGTTCACATATGACAAAATTAAGGAAGATGTACACAGAACCAGTCATACTCTCTTGCTCTCTTCCCACACACCCTACTAAGACAAGAAAAGGTACATTCAAGTGTTGTTTTTGTTAAAAATATGAATGTTCCATGTATTTTTCCAGTCCCTTCTCTATAATTATTCCATTCATGTCCAGCAATGCACGTCTCAGATCTGATTGAATGAATTTTGGAATTTTAAAGCAGAAAGAGATGTACTCGTGTGGGACTAGAGGCCCTGCTGAAGTCAGTGCAGAGCCTGCATGCTGAGCAGAGCAGCCAACCCAAAACCAACAGGTATTTAGGGCACGGGGACACAGGCAGGGTTTGACTGTACTGAGCTGCTGATTTATTAACAATACTTTCACCTGGAAGGTTTATACGTACACCTTCCCAGAAAACACTCTTAAAACTTTAGCTAATGCACCTTGCATTAACTCTGTTTGCTAACTTTGCTGACCTTCACAGCAACAGGCTGTGAAGCAAAATAGTGAAGGAAAAACATTTCTTATCTCTATTTTAATTAATTGCAGCTATTACTCCAAGTAATTAACTTCTACTTGCTTATTCCTATCAATTCACCAATGGAAAGCAGAAAATGAGAGCTATAAAATAACGCTGAAACAAGATATATTATTTAAGCAGCGAAGCTTGGGGCTGGAGCTAGAATTTTGGTGAAGCTGGGGACAGGTTTTAGTCTACAGCACTACAGAAAAGGCTTAACTGCAAGTTCAGACCCATCATTAAAACCTGACTATTGTGGTTCATGTGACTTCCCAGGGAAAGATGTAACCATCCACTCTCGTTTATGGAGATGTATTTTATGGAAGTGATCCAAATGCAAAGAATTGACAGGTCCTGGAATACTGTTCTTCCTTTTTTCTGTTTATGTATTTGCTTTGTAAAGTCAGACAGGAAAATTACATTCAGGACTTTAAAAGAAACAATTTTTCCAACATCTTTTCCAAATTGATCGATTAATCATTATCTGTTAAAAGACTTAATCTTTCTAAGGAGGAAAGCAAGCAAGTCTTCCTCATCCCTTTTTCCATTCTGGAGGGAAGCTGAGCTGTCCTCCCTTCCAGGATGTCCCTTCAGAAGGGCTGATTTCTAGTGGTTGCAGTTGATATTTCACTTATACGCCTTTATTTAGTCATTTTTTTTAAGTTAATGACCCCAACTCAGAGATAAGTATCACAGTATCTGCTGATTGAGGAGCATATTGCCTGAAGGTTTTGTGTTGTCTTCACACACCTGTCACGGGCTGTGCACAGAGAAGGTAAAGGAACTTTAAAGGGAACATGAGCACACACAAACACATATAAATATATATATATGTCTGTGTGCTTTGCCTGTCTTTTGCCTTGACAGCTTGCCTAATTGTCAGCCTCTTGAGATAGGAATGATTTCCTTTCTTACCTAAAGCATTTATATACCAAATAATTTTTTACAATCATTCTTGTCCTGCAGGCGCTTTGTTAAAATACTTCACTGGGTTTTGTGGCCATTGAAATGAGATCATGTGCTTACTGTTTCTTCGTTGGCTGGGAATGACTTGTAGCCGAGTTTCTGATGGAAATACTAATATTTAGGAATCTGCCACCTCTGTGAAAGTTCCTACCAGAACACCTGTGGAACCCAATTGCTCAGCTGAAAAGGGTGGGAGAAACAGCTGAAACAGATTTTAATTCTTGCAAGCATAAATGTCTTTTCAAAGTTACTTACGCTTCCTTCTTTATCCAACTGGATAACGCCTTCCAGTATAATAGGAAGAAAATTAACAGGTCCTCTGACATGTTCCTCCAAAACGTTATGTTCATGATGGAATGCAGCATTCCAAGGAGCCTGTTTCTGTGGGAACATTCCAATTTCACTTCACATCCGAAGGCTTACTCGAATATAACATCCAATTCCAACATCCAACATCCTTAAAAGAGCAAAATCAGACCAGTCAAAACAGTGCCGAGTAATTGCTGATCATAAGTGACCAGATACAGAACACTCACATTGAACAAGTTTCTGTGGTTATCACCTGAAAATGGTGCTGAGGACAAAGAGCTTAGGGAATTCAGCAGCATAATGGATAAAACTGGAAATTCCTCTAAGATTTTCATTGTTTTCCAAAGTAACTAGGCTACTCTTTCAGCAGAGATGCAATTATTCATTTGCAGTCCACGAATTCACATAAAATGATCCTCTTTTCACCCTCCATCTGGATGACAGTACAGCGCAGAAGAAACAAGAATGTTTGCCTGATGGGCTATATGTTTTTATCCATGCATACCCAGAAATAATGGAACAAGTCCCTCGAAGTTTCAAAAAATAATTTTCATCCAACAGAGACCTAAACTATGAAGAAATTTCAGCCGTCAGCCAGAAGTTTTCAGAAAGTTATGAGCTGCTGAAAATGGGGATAGCATGGAAAACGTCACACCACCTGAACAGTAGTAGTCATTTTCTCTCCTACTGTAATATGTAACCATATAATTTATTCATGTCCCAAAATACATTAGGTAAGAGGAAAGAATTCTTAGTGCTGGTAGACTTAACTCAAATGCTCTAGAAGTCAATACAGTTTCTCACGTGTGCGATTAAAGTGGGGGGTTTGCCTCAATTAGTTGTTTTCCAGCTGCACTCAATGAGTAAGATTCCATTTTGGTTGGAAATACAAAGTGCTTGTCAAAATGCCATTTCCTACTGAATTTCAGTTTCCTGCCTGGGAAAACAGTCCCTAATAGCTTCCCCCTTCCTCCATGGACTAGCTCTCTTCATATTTTCCCTGCTTTTTGAAAAAAAATTATAGCAATCCCTAAGCATAACAATGCTTATTTACAAAGTATATTGTTTAAATTTAATTCTTCAGACAGGAAAGCTATTCAGAAATTAAAATATACTGTCTTAGAGCTTTGGGGCTATAGTGCCTCCTCCTGCTGTTTTTGTGATCATCTCCATTTTTCACACCAAAACGAGTTTCTTTTTGTTGTTCGTTTCATTTCAATTCTATGGCTTGAGTTTTTGCCGGTTTATTTTTTTTACGCAGAAACTAAATTTCTCCCCCTGTATAAAAATCTGTATCAGCTCAGAATCAGGGCAGGGCATGTATTTAATTACACGGTGTGTCTTATCCTTGGAACATTAAGGGTCAAAGACAACGTTTATTTTCACCAAAAAAAAAAGTGAAGTCCCTAATGTGTTTAAAACGTTTCGAGTTAATAGGCAGCATTCACTGCAAAGTTTGTTTTTATGCTACCTTTTTTTTTTTTTCTGGAAACCATCAGAAATTTCTGTTTTACAGTAAAGATTGCAGCCTGTTCTAAGCAGGCCAGGACTTCCAAAGCATTATTTAAATGCCTCAGCTGAATACCAGCATTCTTTCATCCCATTTCACACACTGAAGTACCAAAAGGGTAAATAACTTGCAATATCATTTTTGACTGACTCGACTTTGAAAAAGGCACAACCTACATAAACAACGGAGCAGTTGTTAGCTGCTTAACTGGATCTCTAAACGATCCCATACGCTAGTCTGTTAATGCTGATAATGACTATAAACACCTCCGTTCATCATATTAATGAGTTATAGCCAATAGAAAAGGACAAAATCTATAACTTTTCCACAAACTTAGTTAAATGTCAAGGTTTTTAAAGGCCTAGTTAGCAAGTATATTAGATGAGATATGTCAGTTTCCCAATTTACGACTCTGACTTGTCTCTTGTGATTCCTTATAGCCTCTAGCCATTCTCCTCTTACCTGAGGCATTCTCTGGCAAAAACCTGATGCTTCCAGTCATTCTGCATTCTTGTGTTCCTTCAAAAATAATTGGACAGGCACCTCTCCATAAACAATCATCATTAGTCACATAAGGTACACACATAAGAATACCACACAAATAAGTTTCAATAGAATGTCTTGAGCCAAATAATAATAATAATAATTTGGCCGGCATGCTAAAAATGTGATTGACAGGGAGTTAATGCACTTAACACTTTTCCAGCAGGCTGTTAAAATTAGTTCCTTGATGCTCAAAAAGTCCTGCTCCCAGAAAAGTGACACCGACATTGACCAGTGAGTTTGTTGCCGTTCAGTAACCTGCTCCATCTCCAGACTATATGATTAAAGTCATTATGGGAACTGTCAGTAGGAGGGAAAAAAATGAAAACTGTCATAAGAAGAAACCGTTGGAAATCTTGGGAGTTTTTTATAATGCTAAACTATTTTAAAATATTGTCTGTAATTTTAATATCACGACATCCAGCCATATAATAAGGATCCATATAATGAAATAAATCCTTTGAGGTTATACCTTAAATGCTATCCCTGACCATCCTTACTACTTATATAGTAGGAAGGAAATTTATCATAAATTATAATGGAGTGAATTAGCTCACAAAAAAAAAAAGAATCCCTATTTTAAAATAATACCGTGATATTTAAATCCTCTAAATGAAATAAATAAAACTAGGGAGTGGAAGGAGAAAAAACCAAGAATTCACAACTGAAGGAATTTTGTTTAAACAAAAAAAACCCAACCTGTCAACAATGTACTCCTACAGAGCCAATTAGTTGCCTCATGAGAATGTCCTAAATTAGAAAGATAAAAATGTCCTGACTTCAACTTGAAACTTTTGTAAATTTATTTTAATATTTGATGCAATTCTATAGTAATAATTGGACGGACTGTTTTACACTTTTAAACAACCACTGAGTTCTGCTTTAACTGACCCACCAAATGCACTGTAAATTGTTGTTAGTTTTACAGAGATGGCAAGACATGTCATGCATTGCTCAGACATAAATTACGGTATTTGTCTTCTATTGGAATTTGATTGCATTAACAAATTCACATATACTTTAATCTAAAGGGGTTTAAACATTAGGGGGATTTTCATAACAACGTAAAGATCTGACTCCTTACTTATGTTTAAAATATTTTTACAGATCCAAGAGGGTGCATAAGTAGGCAGCATCTTTAATACAATAATACCAACACCATAATTTTCTTATATTTATTTTCCTTTTCTCACCTGCTGCACCTAGGTTTTGACATTAAGAATATTGCTTTTGATATTTTCAGCATTAAAAACCACTTTATGCTTTGGTTCCATTTTACTCCCAGTCAGAAAGATCAGAAAAAGCTCAAGTCACACAGTGAGAAACTTTATCCACTGAATGAGACATTATCCATTCCACCAGACTACAAATCAAAGAGTATCTCTTAGGCTGCTTAAAAATTCATTTTAAAATCTGATCCTGATTGTACTTTTATGGTAATTTCATACCATCAATCATCCTTTTACCTTTAGTCTCTAGGTCCACTGCTTTCCCCATAGATCTCATTCTCTCCACCTCATTATAATTCTTTAGGTGAGAAAACAGGGTAAGAAACCTTAACAGAAAATGAGAGAAAGATGTAAATTTCTCGAGAAAAGTCAGGTTCACTAAGAAGCACAGCTAATGATATGTTCTGATCTATGTTTCTTTTTTTTTTTTTAAATTAAAAGATGGAGGGGGATAGAGTGAAAAACATATATGCCATGCAAATAATGTGTTTGTAATCTGCATTCCAACTCAACGATATCATTTATACGACTAAGCCGTCAAATAGATGGAGCTCCTTCAGAAAAAAAAAGAATAAAATAAAGATTTTTGGAGCTCCACAGAACTTTTCCTAATTAAGTGCTGAGCTTCCTAAAATTCTGCACTTTCCACTACAACTGAGGCTGACCCAACTCTGCTAGTATTACAGATTTTATAAATTCCAGTAATCAGGAAAGAGAACTAGCTGTGGAGTGCTAGAAACACACTGCTCAAAGCCCCTTTCTTACCCCTAAACTACAGCGTTATGTAAAATGCACATACAACCTTGTTTATGTCTTCAGCAGTACCGATGCCTTCACCAAGACACAGCTGAGCACGGGAAGGGAAAATTTATGTTGTTCTCTCTACCAGTTCTCTGGGGCAGCTAAAATTCTTGGAAACAGTCAAAACCTGCTCTACTTAATGGTGGTTTCTACAAGAGTCCTACTTTCCCAGAGATCAGTATAATAGTTTCACTCTTTTCACTTGGATCCTGGCCACAGTGAAGTGTCTTTTTTTACAGCGTTGGGAGATACGACAAATAACGAACCCACTATTCGAGACATCGAGTCTGGAAGGAAAACTGTTGTTAATCACAAGGGGAAATGATTTTTCCAGTACTGTGGGCTCGTCCATGTTACACTTCCTAATGTCTTTAACAAAATGTAGCCATAAACCACTGAATGCTGGTAATAGCAATAATCCCTCCAAAATGGTTTGTTACCAGCAGTTAGTGACCAGTTTCTTAGTTAATGGCCTGAGGGGAAAGGCTTTAAAAAAGCTGTAGGCACTGTTTCCTCTCAGGCAATTTAACTGGCTGCATTAAACTATATTTTCATTGAGCTTCCTAACATTTGTACTCTGATAAAATCCCAGTCAGGGAAGGCGATAAGGCGGTGGTGGAGTATGTCATCGCTGTACTTTGTAACAGAAACACTGAAAAAATAAAAAGCTATTGAGTGTCTTCCTACTCTGAATTATGTTAGGATTTGGTACTGATGGTAATAAAAAGTGTTAAAGTCTTTAAATATCATGTAAAATTACAAGTAATTAGCAACTTTATCTGAAGAAAGATGAAAGAGTCTTCAGCTTTATGGTATGATACAATGCCCTTGAAACCATCAGGGAATACAAGAGAAAACATTACATGCTTTCATGCAAAATCAAAATGCTACTCTGAGATGCTCATTTATTTTCATAAACCAAGTAAAAATAGTACCTTATTTGGAGGAGTATCACATGCTAGCATGATACTCGATAATATTAAAATGTTAATAAAACATGAGCATAGGAGGGCATATGAAGCAATTAATATACAGTTTTCATTTGTATTTTACTGAGTTAATACATTGTTTCATAAAGTGTTCTCAACTATGTCATTGATGTACTAGCTTATGCAAGTGGGAATTTTTTTTTTAAATATACATGCTTTATCCATACTTCATAAAAAACATTTTCAGTTGATGAAAATATTGCACAGCACAGTGCTGTATTAAAAGGTGGAACAAGAATATTCCTTCACTATTTCAGTTGTGTAACAAGCTGTAAGCCAGTCAAACCCATAAACAACACTATGCTCATTCCTCTGCCTGTCTCCACAACTCACTGGGCTTAAATGGCATCTCTCAGTTTTCTGCTCGCATGGGTAAAAAGGACTCATTAATCAGGAACTTTTTCCCAAGTATGGCAATAAAGTCAAAGGAATGATTGGCATTACACAGAACGCTCTGTAACATACACACAGGAATATAGGCTCTCATTAGGCACAGCATATTTAAAAAAAAAAAAGCCCAAAACAAAATACTTACTGTACAACTCCGCTTGTGCTATGCAGGATAGAGGAACGATAGGGAAAAGAGCCCCGCACCACGTGGAGGGAAGCGGGGTCACTGCAGGGAATTTCAGGCTTCTGCAGTGCCAGCACCAATAGAAGGAACCAGTTCTGGGGGACTGGGACCACCTGCCCTACAGCTTTGGTGAAGGGCTGCAGATGGCACAATCCCAAGTGACTCTCCTTTTGTGCTGGAGACTTTGAGACAGAATTGTTCCGTTCCTGCACGGCTTGTGTGAGGCACTTGAGCAGTGGGTACCACTACCCAGCCACATTATATGCGGTAAGACTTAGTGGAGTTGGCTTTTTCATGAACCTTGCTTTTATTAAAAGTGCTATTGGAGCCTTTTTTGCTGTCAGATCCCAAGTTCAAGCCTCTGTACCACCCATCATAGGGAGAATCCTGTTCCCAGCAATTTGAGATGTACCATAACTTCTACATGCAGTAGGCTGTGATTTCACAGCACTATCAGTGTTTTAAAACAACATTCTCATGCTGAGTTGGGCTTCTAACTGTGCCATCCTGCTACAAAGTCATCTGAATTACGATGAGCAGACAAAAATTCAGAAACAAAGAGACATGGTGCTTGTTGCCAGCGCACCGTTCATGCAGTTGAATCAATCTTAGAATGTCTTAAGTAAATAAGTAGCGCTAATAAGCAGCATTCAAAGTTACTGAAATGGAACAATTAGGTAGCAACACTGGAATTTCAACATAAGTCAGTGGAAATGTGAAATGGACAAAGAAAACTAGTGGAGAGAAGGGCTTATACTTTGAGAGCAGAGACAGAGGAAAGAAACTAGATACCCTTGGGAAAGGCCCTAATCAAGAAAGATACTTCTTTTAAATACTGGACTTTATGTCACATTTGCAATTTACAACAAGTGGAAATATTTCTCCTTAATATCAAAATAGTAACTGCACTTTTTTTGCCCTCTGTGTGTTATATATAAGAGGAGCTTGAAAACCATGTGTTTTTTGTGGTTTTCACTGCCTTCTTAGTGCTCAAAATACCAGACATTAATTTCGGTTTTGCTGGAGGACATTTTTGTGGATGTACCTCCTGTACCTTAATTGAACTGATAAGAGAGAAGGGACTGAACATTTAATAATACATTTTTCCTTCAAAAAATTAATGAAACAAGAGTATGAAACATTAATGGAATTACTTCATATTAAACTATCCAGAGAAAGTGCTAAACATAAAGGGCCTCATCATTCAGGTGACTGTACAGGTTAAGCTCTCTGTTTGGATAGAAGGGGACTGGAGGAAATCGGGGCTCCCCTGGACATTGTTTCATCTCTCACCCCTACAAGGGGCTGAGCTGTTACATCCACTTGTCTGAGGCCAGGCAAGGTTTCAAAACATCAAACTGAAGGCTAGTTCTTTTGAGCTGAGGGACTGCTCGGTTCAAAAGCTGAGCAGAGGAAGGAAAAGGGAGTGGACTAAAAGCAAGAGAAAGAAATGAGATGAGATAGAGGAAAGGTATTTTCTTGGCACTAGAGGTGGCTCGGTGGTGTCCGATCTGAATATTCTCAAAGCAGAATTACTTGTGTTCAGTTTGGACCATCTCGATTAAAAATACAACAGCTTGTGTTCGTTTTGAATGCAAAGACACCAAAAAGCCGAGGCATTGCTCTTTTGGCTGTAAAAATCTTAAAATCATTGTAAAATCCTGACTGTGCTGTGACTGGAGACGCAGCAGTATTTGTTTCAGGCTAAGCTGACAATTTCTGTCGCCTTCCCCACAAAAGACAACTGATGCAGGAAAAGTGCCTGCCTCTCACAGCCTCCAATGCAAGAGCTAGACTGGCAAGAGCAACTCAATTTCTAGATAATTTTCTTCCACTGCTCATGAAGCAATAGCTAAGGAACAAAGTTGGAATATGAAGAAACGTAAGATGGTAGCTTTTGTGTTTAACAGTATTGTGGCAGTTTACACAGATAAACAAACCGCCACGTATAAAATCAGACATTTTCAAGTTACTTCTTCGGAGCATTTTGCCATAAGAATGACTGTATTCCCTACCAGTGGTTTTGCAAGAAGTTGTTAGCTCAGGCAGGCTGGCAGACAAGTGCCCCGCTGGTACCACAGCAGTGATTCTTTGCTTACTTGGTTTGTTCCTGTCATTCTCCAAAGAACTCTCAACTTGTTTCACTTCCCAATGTTTTATTTAACTCTCCGTGAGATGATGGAGCATGGGAAAAGGCCTCCTATTCCATGGCTGAGCCTCCTTTCAAATCTGCAGGCTCAAACAGAATTGCATAGTATTATGTGACCCTTTGCACTGACTGTTCTGTCAAAGCTTTGGCCTCACACTGCCCGAGTGGTCAGTGATGAAGAGATCTCCACCACGATTTCTGCAATATTAGCAACGGTGTGAAAATACAGCTCTTCCATGAATAAAAAAGGGGGAAAAAAAAGAAAAAGAAACAGAGAAACACACAACAACTTGGGTTTGTTTAAAACCTTTTTCTGCTTTACTCCTCATGCTGATACATTTGTGACAAATATTATTTTCCCAGATGACATTTGTACAGTAGGTCTATAGGAAATGTCAGCCAGAGGAAAAAAAAAAAACTCCTGCATTAATCTGCATTCTGAAAGCCTTCTCATTATTTCTCATCCAAACTGGGAGCTTGCTAAATAACAAACCAGAATGCAAATAATAAAATAATGCAATTAAATTCATATAAAGCTCGGGTCATCCAGAAATAGCAAAGAAAACCTGCACATCATAATTATAGGTGTATAAATGATTCCATTAAGAACGATGGGGTACTGATTTTATGCACACTTATCATTCAAATCATGTGGTGGGAAAAAAAAGAAAAAAGATAAATTAAGGTGATAGTGTGCAATGGAACATCAGACAGTGATGAGCACAATGGAATCTGTCAGGGGTCACCTTTCTGGATCCTTTCAAAACAAATCCCTGTATGGGAACTGCAGTGGGGCCAAAGAGGGAAGTTTGAAAATATTCCCAAATTTAGGAGATTTTTAAAATGAATGAGGCCGATTTCATAATCTTTTTATGAGATTAGATTACATCTAATGTTTACAAGCAATTAATCCCCAATTCTTTTTTCTTCTGAAAAGGGAGACAATGAGCAATCTTTCCTTGACCACCTTCTTCATACTAGTAATGATTATACAAACCTATAGTTATTCCTCTTTTGTCAACTCTTTCTAGTTTATGTGAGCCTTCGTTTTACAGAAACCATTCCTTACCCTCTGTTGTCTAGATGATTGTGCACAGATCCAAGGATGGAAGCCCGGAGGGAACGTCCTGGAGAACAGGGGAACTGTATACACAACACTAGTCCCCTGAAAAATGATGAATGGCCAGTATGTCTGTTCAGTCCATCCTTGCCTTAGGAATATAAAGCTGTGCAGGTCCAGAAACTGAAGCACAGGATGGCACGTTACAGAGATGCTGAGCAATTTTCTTTAGCCAGACAAATTACTATAATTCTTCTTCATCTATTATTTTAATGATGAAGGTTCCGAATGTTCCTGGTACCAAAATCAGTAAAAGGTCTAGAGCAAGAAGAAACATTCTGTGAACTACCTTAAAAACAATCCAGTTTAAGCTCAGAGCAGAGAATGGAGGATATCCAGTTCAAGAGGTTACACTCACCTTGTGAGACCTGGGTGGCCACTTGGAGGGAAGAGTCCTTATAGCTGAGAAACTAGAAAGAAAGTAATTGCACAGGAGCTCTTGACAGAACATAATAACATAATAACTTTGTGTAAATAATTTCAAATAAACTAGAAAACACCTGCATGTGGCCAAGTGGCATTTATCTAAATAGCGGAGGGCCTACCTTAAATCAAGTTGTAAAGTTCATGCAGTCATAAAACATCAAGAAAGGAGTCTTGGACAAAAATCTTTCATATAGTTAAGAATTTTAAAATAATTATTTTTAAGTTAATAAACTTGATCAGATTTAAAATTCCAATAACTTTAATCCTTAGTTTGTTTAACAAGTGAACATAAAAGAAACTCAATACAATTACAAGAATTAGCAACAGAGAGCATGTCTAAAGAAGAAGAAAGAAGCTCTCTAACATGCTATAAATGATGAGAAATAGTCTTCATTTTAAATAATTTGAAAGGCGTACTGATGCTACAATAGGGAACAATCAAGCAATAAGACACAATTTTCTCTGCCTTCCAAAGGGTCCCTCTTTATCTTCTGTATCCTCCTCAGATTTGCTTGTCAGATGTGACTACAGCATCCTATTTTCAACCAATACTTTATATCCTGTTGCTCTTCACCATCCTGAGAATATTTTCATTCTAGCCTAGTATTAAGAACTTTAGAGAAAGCATTTTGGAAGTTGTATTGAATTGCAGCTTGTTTCTTCTTAATTTATTATACTGTTGACATGCTGACAGAATGTTGGGAATTACTGACAGGTGTTTATAAAATGAATCCTATTTTTTACCATACAAATAGGCATTACTAGCAATGAAAACCCTTCCCTTACCTACCAAATCAGGAGCAACACGCCCAGAACATTGCAGACATTCCAGAAAAGTCCTTCAAAAGTGTGTGGTCTACAAAGAGCAGGCGGTTCTGAAATGATGAGTGATCCCTGCTGAGAAGAGCACCAAAAGTGCTGCTTAAAAAGGTGACAGTAACTTTGCTCCTAAAAAACAAGTAAAGCTGAAGACACTGCAAGTTACTTACAGGGAGTTCACCGAGGTCCAAGGGTGCGTGTGAGGCACACGCCCAGCAGTTCCTCTGCTCCAGAGCCATGCCAATAATGGACAGCCCGTCCTACGTGGCTGAAAAGCCACAGAAGAATGCTCTGAAGAGTCTTGACAAGCAGTGCCCTGGGAGTTGCTTTGCTTTCAAGAGGCTGACTGCATTCTTTGTGCTTTCGGCAGCATCACTAAAGAAAACCAAAACAAACCAAAAAAAAAAAAAAGGAGGCATTCTTGGGTCTCAGTTTTGTTTTCTGTTTTTTTGAAAATTGCTTCTGAAACAAAAAGAGTATAGCTTTGCATCTGTTAGACAGGAACTGCGCTGTTGGAAAGATCAAACCCTTATTTTGGCTGGTAAACTGAGCAAACACAGTGTGGAAGTTAAAGAGAAAACATCTCTAGAAACTATTCTTTTAGATGTTAGATTTTTGAGAGAGGGCATGTCTCAGTGTAAAAGAAACCTAACATACTTTTCCTTAGGGTTTTTTTTTAAATAATTTTTAAATTCTCTGTGTATATTTTGGGGTAAATTCAAAATTTAACTCAAATTTGAAGAATATAACTAGCTTGTTCTGTGATATATCTCCCTCCTCCCTTTTTTTCTTTTTATCTGTTTCTCCAGTTGACAAAAAGTCAACAACTTCCAGTGTAGTATTTTTCTGGTGTCACAAATGTGACCTTGATCACCCCTTCTTCTGTTAAGTCTTCAGAACATTCTTGTCACAGACAGCCATACATTTCCAGAATAATACTAAACAGCTTGAGAATTTATTCAGTCTTCAGTTCTAACTATATCTTTTTCTGCTCCCTCTGATCAATCTGTCTTGAGTGCTGCTTTACCCTGGTGTATTGTTTTCCTGCCTGCCCACGTTTCTGAACAAGTCTATTTAGATAGTCTGTTTCATCAATTTTAACATCAAACTCTATCATTACCTGTTTTGGTTTAAAAAAAAAACAAAAACACTAAACTTCCTGGAATCCCATAACATTCTGACTTCAGAGCAGCTGTCTACCTAGTAAAATAAAGATGTAATTTAATTATTGTGTGTCAGGATCCCTGGGTAGCTAAACCCAGCTGATATTGGAAACAATAGCCCAACAAAGAAGTGTGCAGCACAAGCTTTGCGAAGCAGGATCTCCCAGCATCCTTGGAAACATTGCAGTTGGTCATGGAAGGGCAGCACAGCCCTGGATCACATAGAATTAAGGAACTCCTCATTCATGGGGCCCTTACTCAGTGTTCTAGACGGAAAGCTTATTTTCATTCTAATTGTCTTTAATTCGTGCACTGAATCTGCCACTGCACATCCCACCAACAGCCCTGAAACAAAAGCAGGAGCTGTGAGTACGGTCAGATACTTCGTTAATAATTATTTTTATCCAAAAATGCCACATTGCAGTACCACAATTTTTTACTAAAACATTTTCTGCACTGCTCAAGTAATATCACTTATTCATCCTCCTAAGAGGATAAATACACCTGCCAAATCAGGCAGAAGCAATGTCCTCTATTTATGATAACTTTTCTCTCGCCTATAAAAAGGCACATGACATCTCAGTGCAGGATTATCATTTGGATGTTTCCTTCTCACACTTCTCCTTACTCCTGGTTTACATTCTGAAATAGTTATATGAAGTCTCTACCACTTTTCAAAGCCAGATAGAATTCCACGGCTGAGGACTAAGCTTTTTCTTTTTTCTTTTTTCTGGTTTACTATTTGTTGGTCCATTTTCAAGTGCTATTCAAATCTGGTATGGTGATGAGCTGCTAGACTTACTATGTGCATATAAAAACACATATATATTTATATATGCTAATCCATTTAGAACACCCTTTATTTAGGAAATGTATTATTAATTATGATCTCAATAAGTGCAAAACGACTAAAAATCAATGCACTGTAAACCATTCTGGAAGTAAAAATATTGTATTTTCTAAAAAATATTCTTTAACAGGTATAAAATCTGAAATGTCTGTTTTCCTAACTTTCTTCACTCAAAGAATAATTATGAAAATCTCCTTAATTTCATTTTTTTCTCTTTCCTTTACATGATAGAATAAGTGAAAGGAGGTCATAGGCCATGTTGTCAGGTAACTGAGGAATCCTTTATGCTGGCTGAGAATCCAGCCCCACATTTCTAACATTACTCCTTTACTATTTAAAACGTATTTTTATTTTGAAGAGTATAAGCCAATGAAATTTGGAATACATACACAGAAAGCTGTGAAGGATACTGCCTGTAATTACAAAAATGTCCTTCTAGATAAAAGAAACACAAAAGATTTTCTATCTGCACTTTAGAATGGAGCCTAATACAATGCCATGTGGGAGTTTTGGGGGTTTTTACAGTGGAATTTATGCAAGAAAGTATGTAGGGAATTCACTGAAGATGAGATGGTGACATACAGCGTTGAAGGTTGAAAGAGTCAAGCTAAGAAGAGGTTCTATACAGAATTCACGTAGTAGTGATGAGGAAACAAATCACATTTGCAAAATATCTTGGCAATTAGGAATAAATGAGTCGAAGCTGAGATGAAGTTTTAAGCACAGAGAAGGATCCAAATATGCAGAGAAGAAAATCACTCTGAAGGTTAGACTGATTTCAGATATATTAAATTTAAAATCACACGACTAAAAATAACCTATTTAGGGACTAAACGTGGAGAATGTTTCTGCAAGATCAAGTTAAACTCCTGAGTTCAATTTTCAGAATTACTGTTATGTGAATACCTAAAGAGAACAAAGTTGCAGGACATAGGAGTGACAAGTTTGGAGTCATAAAATCCAGGGCGTGTGGTTGGTACAAGAGCACAAGTTCCTCCCACACAGAACAGGATTCTGGCTGGAATCTCATTCAAAACCTTGGACTAAAAGGGATTTATCAGTGTCACATTATTTATACTTTTCTAAGGCACCTTGGCCTTAGCTAATCTCATCCACGGCAGGAAGAAACAGGCTGTGGCTGCAGTTGCTGGCTGGTCTGATTTCCTCTGATGCTCTGGTACCCAAATATTTAAATCAAAGCCACCTCTATTAATGTTTTGCAACTGAGATGATAAACTAAAAGGATACTTCATGTTCCCCGCCCTTATAAGAAATACCAGATTGAACTGTTATTCCCTTTAAATGGTGCCTGACTGAAGATCTTGTCAACATGTGGGACAGAAAAGCAGTAAGAAGGTACTCCCTTCAGCAGGATATTCCCAGCTGGCAACTCAAACCTGCTGAAAATAGATGAGAATGGAAAATCTGTTTACATGTTACATCCGCCCGGGACATCTCACTGAGATCAGTCCACTGGACATCCAGCTCTATTTACCTGCATTTTCACTCTTTTTATTCCCTCAGATGATACCCAGCCTGACAGTGTTTTTTGGCTAATTTCTCTCCAGAAGTTTATTCAACAGGTTTTTAATAAAGTACCTTTTTCCACCAACATTAGTTGTGCCTTCTTTTTTTCACATTCTAACTGCTATTTTTAAATCTTTAATCCTCCTCCACACTTCCTGACCTTTCTTCACTAACCACTTGTATTTCTTCAAACTACTTCTTCTTCTTCCCCCTTCTTCTTCTTCTTCTCCCTCTCTTTCAATCTTTACCTCGATGTCAATCCTTATCTTTTTCTGAAAAGTCGGTCTCAGTTTCCACGTGCTTCCTTTTCCAAAGGATTTCTAATTCTTCAAGTGATACCCCTTTCTTTATTCCTGGAGATTATTCTTCACTGTTCAGTTCTTCTTGCTGTCTGGCTGCATTACACCCAGCTTGCACTGAGCTGCCCTGCTAGATAGGACAAGTTTCGGGTCGGCTCAAAACACTCACGAATGTCTGCAAATTTGCACTAGAAGTACAGTTTGTTACAGTGCATCTCTTGGGTGTTGGAAGTCCCTTCTTGCTTTAAAAGTTCCTTTACTAGATTTAACTGTAACACCGCAGAGAAGCTCGGCATGAACGGACAACAGCGGATGTAAAGGCAAATCATGAAGCAATGGCTTCATATCTTACACAGCCTGGTCCAAGGTTATCTTACAAAAAGCAATCTGGACATTTTCTCCCTACTAATAACTAGCAGGATCTCATCTGTGTAATTAGAGAGCAATATAACCACTTTAACTGCTTAACATTTAGTTTACTAGCCATGAGCATATATTTTGTTTTTTAAGGTTAGATTAGATGAGTCAGTTTTATAGTTTGTGCCTTTTATAATACAATAAAATTCTAGTCAAAATAAGCAGAGAACAAGGTGAAGACACTGTATCATAGAAGAAGGAGCCCTCTAACTCAATGAATAATTCATTTGTGAACCACGGAGGTGATAAAAATCTGAGACAAATAAAGCTTGGGAGTGCTGAGTGGGGGTTACTCGCTTGAGCTCAAAGACAGTGCTAACAGTTTGGGTCTGGCTGCCCTGATGAAAATGCCACGACTGTTATCTCCTGTGTTAATATAATAAAAGCTATGATCTGATCCCTTCGACCTCAGGTGCAGCAGAAAAGCAGCTGTCAATTGTTTCTAAACCAGCTGCAGAAAATAAGTAGAACATGTTGCTAATCCAAGCTGATGAGAGGAATGTAGAAAATTAAGAGACCTTTACTCCAAAAAGATCTTCAGTGGCTGGAGGCAGCGAATGTAGGAAATTTACTGTGGGCTATAATAATTACTGTCTGCCCTGGGAAATGGCATCAAGGCCAGAGCAGTCATGGCTCCACGCAAGCACATCCTCTAATTATTGAAAAACCTGTGTAGAGTCTCAATGTTAATCAGTCTCTCAGAGACTTCAGCTTTATGTGGTTAGTGCAGATTTATGGCATTTTTCTTTTCTTGTTATTAAAACTGATATTTCACAAGGAAGAAACTATCTCCAGACAACTGTTAAAATGCAAAGTTTCAGTCATAAAAGAGAACTGCAGAATTATTCTGAGACTATTCCACAGAGAACCCAAACAAGAAGGGTAAGAAACAAAACATCAAAGGCACACGGAAAAATGGAAAAAGATGAGACTTTAAAATATTAACTAAAGACGCAACAGTTGGCCTATAGATTCAAGAGGTTATAGTGTAATTAATTAAGTGCTTGTTACAATTAGGGAAATAAACAGCGCAAATACTAATGCAACATGAATAATACATAACTATAAAAAGAGTAAAACAAATGGAGAGGTTTGCATAGCCACATTAACAGAGTGATTTGCATTATTGTGTCAGTGATGTCCTTAGAAAACAAACACAGAACTTGAAATATCTACTGCAAGGCCACGGTTTGCTTTCTTTTAGTAGTGCTGCAGTAATGGTATAATGCACAATTTCTGATCGTTCCACCGGGATGATTTTAGTATTATATTTTGGTCCATAATGCTAAAGCCATTTTGAAATATTATACACAGTGGTCTTGGACAAAATGATATGTTTAATCAATAATATTTCAGATTTTCTACCTCCTGGGTCTGCAAATTTCTGGCAAAGTGGAAAAAGTTGTGTGTCTCAAGATCTTTTCTCTTACTCTTACATATTACATCAATCCCTGCTTTCCAGAAGTACCTGCCACTTCATAAATAGTAGAACCCTGGGAGAGTTCACAGAAAGGAAACCATAAAAATTGGGAACTTCTCTGCCAATGACAGGATTTGAGAAGGGCTTGGGGGTAAGGGGGGCGATAGATGTGTTACTCACACATCATTTAGTTGTCATAATTTTGAAAAATATGAAGTAACGGATCTGATTTGTCTACAGGTTTTAATTTACTACTGATGGCTCTCTGCTCTTCAGTGGCCTAAATTAGCATCAAAATAATCTTTCTGGAAAGACATGCATAAATACTGCATAAAAACTGACCACAGATTGCACTTATAACCCAAAAGTGGCACATTTACTCTGTACAGAAAAAAGACTGTGCGAGATACCCAATTATCCTGTCTGGGAACAGGAAGTTCAAAAGATGTAACTGGAATAAGCAGTGGGAATGCCTGAATCAGAGCACAGGACTGGAAACAAAAAGGGATATGCAAACTGACACCTGACACCAGCTCTTTATTCCACTTATGATGCTAATACTTGAAAAGAAAAATAAGGACCAAAATACCATGGCTGTACATGCAGCAAAAGATGCAGAATTATTTGAAGTACAAAAAATTGTATGCAAAAGCAAGCAATGTGTTCAAGAATTCTCTTATGAGCATAGAAGGCTCTTAGATTTAAAGACATCTGAGGCACTATTTTAGGCTAACTTACAGTCCATAAGCTTAACTATGATGGTATGATAACTTAAATCATGTCAGGTGCACTCGAAAGTGCATCACAGCTGCAGCTTTTACTACCTGATTTACTCTGCAGGTACAATCAGTAACAACAATCAAGAAACATTAAAGCAGTGGAGTGGTTTAGCTTCTGTGACAAGTCCACTCAGCATCAGAATATCTATTTCTCATTTTGATATTGAATCTGAACACCAGCTAATCCTGGGAGGTAAGACATGGAGCGGGATGGGTGTTTTTTTTCAGACTGCCATTTGAAACATGTGAAGTATTGGCTGTTACCAATGCAATTACAATTACAAAAATACTGCAGTAATTGTTATAATAGCAAATAAAAATAACAGGGAAAGCATGGAAAGCTGTGCATGCTAACATGTTTGTGAGGCTGTGCTGGTTTTGGCTGGGATAGAATTAGTTTTCTCCACATTGGCTGGTATGGGGCTGTGCTCTAAATTTGTGCTGAACACAGGGTTTATAATACAGAGGTGTTTAATATTGCCATGCTGGCAGGGAATTTGGGGATTCATAGAAAACTGGGAGGAGACACAGCTTGCACAGGTGACCCCAAGTGACCAAGGGGATATTCCATACCATAATAATTCCATTCCATAATATGAAGTCATGCTCAGTACATAAAGTGGAGGGAAAAGGAGGAAGGGGAAAAGAGTTCAGAGTTATGACATTTGTCTTTCCAAATAAGTTACACGTGATGGGGCCCTGCCCATGGGAAGTGGTGAATGAATTCCTTGTGTTGCTTTGCTTGTGTGCACAGCTTTTGCTTTCCCCACCAAACTATCTTTATTTCAGCTCACAAGTTTTTCAGCTTTTACCCTTCTGATTCTCTCCCCCATTCCACTGGTGGGAGTGTGAGTGAGTGTGTAGGGCTTGGCTGCTGGCTGGGGTTAAACCATGACACAGGCAAAAGTAATTAGACTGATGATTGCTAATTATAACTCGGATGTCTATCAAAGGATCAAACCACTCCATAATACTTGTTGTTTTATATGTACCAGTTTAGATCTACATTTCTTGCTGGGCTGTTTTCCTGTTTCTCAGCATTAGCTACCACTTTCTGCCTTATTACTAAAATGCCCATCCAGAAAAATTTGAAGGCTTTCTCACCCTTTTATGGTAACATCATGCTGAAATGCATGATGCATTTATGCAGATTATAGAAACATGGACATAGAAGTCTAGGGGTTTCACACTTGTTTTTCTATCCGCATAATTCTATCTTTGCATTTTAATATTTACGTGTTTATAGCACATTATTTTAAAACATAAAAAACTGAATTTTACTGGGTGAAATATGATGAGAAGTGTCATCTTTACAAGACATACTATTCTACAGTAATTACTGCAAACTGCAGTATTGCTATTGTTATTTATAGTGTCTTAAATCATTGCTACAGAAAACCTGGAGTAATATTTTTTTTAAAGGAGGAGAAATGCTTGATTTTTTACAGGTAAATATAATTTTTCTAAAGAGTTGCTTCACTGCTTTTCTAACCTGCCAGTTGCTGATAACAACAAGAGAATATTTCACCTTTTAAAATAAATACCGAATTTTTTGAAAAGGAACTCTTTAATTGAACAGAATCTTTTAAGACTGAATGGCAGGTTTCACTAGAGCTCCTTTACTTACAAATGAAACAGATACTCTGCAAATACTTAAGAAGTTTAAATCAAAATCGTTCCATTAGCAATATGAACACAGGTGTGATTTTCATTTTATTTCATTATTTAATGAATTTTATTTCATTTTCTTTTATAAGCCATCCACAGTTTGACATTTATATCCTATCTTTGCCACTACCTGTACCACACATTTTAAGTGGTGTCATGACGTGTTTTCATGTACATAAAGGAGTAATCAGACATGAATGTTTCTTGACTAAATCCTTCCTGGGAAGAGCAAACATAACTCTTATTTAAGTTCCTTATGGATATGACTGTGCCATAAGCAGTATGATCTGCCTTTCTGGGCATGCCTGACAGTGCCTACTCCCTATCAGTATGGATACAGAATTTTGTCCCTTTTCCAGAGATGATATAAAATACTGAGATAAAGACAGCAAAAATTACTGCTCTCAAAGAATGTCCATTTTGCTATGAGTTCAAAAAAGAACCAAGAATTAGCTGTAAATGAGAGAAACGCTAATACTTGAAGGAAAACGCGAGGCACAAGGAAGGGTAATCGCCAGCTCTTTAGAAACAAGTCACTTCACAGCCTCACACATTTTTGTCCAGCCCTGTACATTGTTAAAATCAAGGCAAGATCTCTGCAATGCCTGCATTTCATGCGCTTCAGTCATCAAATTCTCTGCTATGGTACTTTAAGAACCTACACCAATTAATTTGCAACTGAGAAAAGAAATACTAAATTCCTGAAGGCTCCTGGGGAGCACGTCTTTGGGTGGATGGCAGGGACCCAGCTCTCAGGGGAGTGTGCAAGACAGGGAAAGGATTTACGATGAAGCCTTAGTGAGAATTCAGATGCAAAGGTCACAGGGTGGACAGGAAGGCGGCTGTTAACATTACAAAATTAGATGATTATAAGATCACAATGTAGGGGATTATAAGCCTGCATTATGCAAGATTCTTAACTCTGAACTTTTAAAGTCGTTAGGGCAGAAAAGGCTGGTTCTGCAAAGCAGATAGGAGGAATTTTGTTGATTTCCAAACTTGTTACCCAACACCACTCTCCCAAGCCAGCCCTACCATTTTTCTCTTCCTCTTTGGTTTAGCAGTGCAGTCATGCTGCTGCCAGTTCCAAATATGCATCTGAATTCTTTTCCCTCTCAGACTGAGCAGCTCGAGCTAGCTCTTTCTAGTGTGTCCCCAGCAATGAGACCACAATCCATTTGTTGAATTGTTGCCCTGTGGCTTTACCAGCTGTTGCTGGCCTTCAGTAAGCAGAGGCACAGGTTATCCTGCTGAATCCTCTACACTGGGTTCTGGAGTCCAGAAGTTCCTCTCAGTGAATCCAAGACCAAAGACAGATGCGTATCATTCAGGAGGAGCTAACGTGGAATTTCATTATGGATATTAGCTTCCAATCTTTCTTGCAGTAAACTCCAGTTATAATCTTAAACATTGCCACAGTCTATCTCCCAGCAGAGCCATGTTGCTAAACTACAATTTCAGCTCAGCTTGTTTCTAGACAGAGATAGTATGTACTTAGCTCAAAGTGTTTAGATAACATAGTTCAAACAAGTTATCATTAATCACATATCTGGCAACATCTAAAACAAAGCTAAAGACTGAAGTTGTTATGACATAAAGGCAATGAATTGTTATGAAGGTTTTGAATTCATGCTCAAGTCCCAAGAAAAGCAGCCCTTAGCACCATCCTCTCTTCTTTCTGGAGTTGAGAGATTTAAAATTCAGAGCACCTGTATATCTGTGGAAAATTATGGTCAGAATAGAGAAAAGTAGACAACATGCCTGAATTCTGTGTATCTGAGAAAACTGGTGTAAAAATGCTATGTATACGTGTACTACAATTACAATAATGTGAAGCTTGTCCACAAAAGAATGCCAAGAATATCTGTTTTCAATAAATAGCAAGTTATCCCAAGGCCTGAGTTACAAGAAACTGTCTGACACAGAGTTCTGTTTCACATTTAGAGAAGAATGTGACTCAATGTCAGCACAGTTTGGGCCATGTGGCCACCACAAGACAAAGGCATTTACGTCAAAGCCTACTGCAACTGCACATAGATCCAAGTTCAGCTCCTAGTATAGCAATGTGTCTTTTTCAGGGTTTATGGCCCTAAACTGTGTTTTCCAGCTGCTGTCTTCTGTTTCACTCTCCAAAAGATTTTACTTTGACTAGATAAGCAGGCAGAAAAAGGGTGAGGCTAGACTGGACCAGTATTAACTTGAGTTAATTAACCTAGACATTCCTGCAGGCTGAGGGACAATAAATACCGCTTCCATCTGTGAACACTTGGTTTTGAGGCAGATCCATAGAAAATGAGTAAAGCTGTTCTTCCAGGGACACAGGGGCAGTGGCTTTTGCTGGGAAATTCCTGCTTCCCTGTTCTGGACAGCTTGCAACAAGTTAAAAGCCTTCCTCCTCTTTGCATGGTAGTGAAGAAAATGAGGCACAAGTTTCTGAGTCCAGTAATGTATCATTCCAACAGCAGCACTTCACTAAATTCTCTGGCTTTATCAGTTCAGTTATTATTTTTGTATTATCTGGTAATTTAGATACAGTTATTGTAGATTCTTCAGCCTGTGTTAGATATTCTCTGTATTCCCCAGAGTTTTGTATCCTGTTTTATACTTCTTCTCTTGTTTTTATCAGTTGTCACCTATTGTGCCTCAGTATTTTACTCTCGGGTGCTTCAATTATATATGAATGTGATGTGCTTCACAGCAGCTAGTTTCCATTTGCCATCTAAATATCTTTGTACATGAATGTAGTAACCTACATTTAACTTCACAGGCAGTTGTGCAAATCTACTGTATTTCAGCTTTTGGGGTTTGGTGTGCTTTTTTTGTCTGCTTGCTTTTGTTTGATAATTGATTCCTAGATGTTTTTTCCTCTGCTTTCCAAATCGAAAATAAAATGGGAAAGGGGGAGAAGGGGATAAAAAGAAGGTTAGGAAATAAGTCACACAGTCTATCCTCAAACCTGAAGGGAAAGAGGCCGGCTTGGGATATTAGAGAGCCCATCTCACCTAAGAGGTTTAATCGTGTTGGCTCCCTTGGTGGTGTTCATGTACTGAAGTTTGGCAATTTTAAAAAAAACCCCACAATTCTATTACAAGAAAGAGCAGCTTGCCTGGTTTCAATGTCTTAGTGGTAGTGGTAATTATTTGCAAAGCACTGGTAATACCTCACCAGACTGATTTTCAGACGTGCCTCCATCCCACAATTAAGCAGAAACTGTTCTACCAGTACTCCTACAAATAAGACACTTTGAAATCTGAGAGGCAAGATCCCTGCTCTGTGAGTATTGTCTACACAGGCAAAGGCCAGGTGAAGAAGGTGGCAGGCATGTGAACTGGCATTAACATTGATATGAATATCATTCAACTCATTTTCAGGAAATATTTGCAGTATCTCAGACACAAAAATTTGTTTGATACTTTGGTAATTTTTTATGTAAATATATATACACTGAAGGAAAAGCTTCCTAGGCTTCCCTATGCTCCTTATACAGTATCACAGGATATGGTAAAAGGAATTTAGTATTAAATTCTTATAACTTTGAGGTTGGGCTCTAAGTCTTAAACTGATATGAAATAAGTATCAGTGCATTACATATTCAAAACCATCTTTCTTTTTATCTGTTTCTTTTCCTCACCTACTTGTCAGAATCTGTGCCTCAGACTACAATATTCAGAAAATGTAGTGGGTAGAAAACATGTGCTGAAAAAAATGACCTGCCTGCAAAAGCTGACCACGAGTGTTTTAAGACTGTTCTCACTTCTTGAAGTTACTTCACAGAGCAGATAATGATCTGCTCAAGCTCATGGAAAGTAGGGGAGCTTTTCTGGAAAATTGAGTTTAAGACTTATATAACACTTCTGTAAGCAGTCATCTTGATGCTTGCATCAAAACATACATTTACTATAATGCCAGTGTTCATAAAAACATATAAAATTATAAGCATATAATCTTGTAGGGAAGAAAAAAAACCAACTCAGTACTAGAAGAATAGAAAATACCTGCCTTAGAAAAAATGCAAAACAGAAGCCTTCAATTTATAGGAATATAACATAAAAGTAAATAATTTGGTAGGACTTTTTAAATCAATTGTTAATCTATGATTTGAGTGGCAGTCTCACTAATCAGGAAAACAGCATGAACAAGTGGTAAGTAAATACAAATCAAAACACATCAGGAAACAAATGTCTGAAAAAAATCCAGCAATGCACTAGGGAATTTTCTGACTTCAAATTTGTGCAAACACAGATAGAGCTTAAGATGTGTGGTTACTGGCTAAACAATTTTTAATGAAATATAAAGACCTATGTGCTCTTAAATGGATAATTTATGTGCAATATTATTGTCTCTCAAGGTTTAATTAAATGTTTGCCTTGTGGCTAATCAGCTACAATTAATAAATGAAGCCTATATTCATGTCCCTTATAGGGAACGTTAAAATGGCCTCCATTAGAATTCCAGTATCACTTTTGTGGCTGGTTGATAACAACAATCTATTGTATCAGAAATTTCCACAAAATAATTTGGTGAGGACACTCTGACCAAATTACAGCAGTATAATGACCAGGTTTATCACAATGTGTAAGTTTAAACTCAGTTTGGAGGTAAATCCCTAGGAGTATTTAATCTGGAAATGTACACTTACAAAGTGCTTTTCGTTTCCAAAGTTCAATTTAAACATCTACCATATCAAAAAAAGAGCAACATTTCTTGGCCCTATGGATGTTTACACAGTGGAGCATAAACATCCATT
Organism: Sclerurus mexicanus; assembly: GCA_013396755.1. NCBI lineage: Eukaryota > Metazoa > Chordata > Aves > Passeriformes > Furnariidae > Sclerurus > Sclerurus mexicanus. Next base: position 609,948 of record VWZF01000989.1, read on the forward strand.
AATCACCCGACCTACTGAACCCAAAGGATCTGAACTATCTCTGGCATGACACACCTGAATGTTGTCTTAGGACTGTGCAACAACACCACATTATTTTCTTATACATGACCTTTCCATGCCTTTTTCACTCTTGCTACTTTAAGTTATAAACCTCAAAAGGTAAATATTTAAAATGTAGGTGAGCCTCTGCTGGGTACTCTCCCACCTAAATACATTATATAAATCAGAGGCTGACAGAGAACTGGCCAAGGCCAATGCTGGCTCTCACTGACAGTGTTCCAGAAGTCATCTGGAAAGAGAATTTCACATCTCCTGACCTCAAAAAACATCTATTCTATGTCGTTAACATATTGTTATTTATCATTCACACTGCAGGAGTGCACACAGGTCTCGAGGCCAGGCTCCATCACAAAATGTGACCCGTAAATAATACTCAGTTGCTTGTCTGTATCAGTGGTATAGGTGAGAGGCAATCAATGGGTGTGACCAGAACTAGAAAACAATAATGAAAGAAGGGTTTAATAGCAATTAAGAATAAACAATCTTCAGGGACCAAGTACAAAAATTTATAGAGTTTTGGCTTACGGGGGGAAAGAATCATTCATCAGCCAGCTTAATATAAGCACTTCTTGCTGGCAATCTTTCTTAACATCTCAAATTATTTATTCACTAATTTAAGCATAATCCATCATACAAGGAAGAGAACTGTACAAGATAATTCTATTACCATCACTTAAGCCATTCATTTTGATTGCACCTCCTTTGATTTAGTTAAGATTCTCATTCAGCCACAAGTCCTATCATGTACAGCATCAGGAAATTCACTCAGAGGAATGTGAAAGGCTGTAAATACTGCTGTCTTCTATTAGGATAAGGAAAGGCATAAGTAATTGCAGTTCAGTAAGGATATTGGAGGCATATTTTGTCTCAGGAAATGAAAACTTATTTAAGAATAACTTATTTCTCTTGGGGTTGTAAAGACATCTTTATCTGTAAGTTGCTGTTCTTGCACAGGCTTCCATTTATTACAGAATGAAGAGTATGCAAATCAATGTATTGAACTAGTTAGCTCAGTTCTCCATGAAGCAGCTTGTCCCAACATACACCAGAATAAACAGACTAAATACAGAAAACACAGTAAAGTTTTCTAAACATGATTACAGTGGCTTTTTCTAACAGTTACTAATATCAGTTCTACCCAAAACATTTTTAAATGCTCTATAGGATAAACAGTCATAACCTAATTCTGATTACAATTTCCCATTCAGTCATGAAGGAGACCTTCAAACCCATTTGCCTGAGGCACTGAGAAGCTCCAGGTCTTTGACGCTCATGAAAGAAAGATAACAATCACTCTTCAGGGGAGAGAGATTTTATTATACATACCCCCGTGGGTTTTTTTTATCCTTTATCAAACTGCACCTTTGTGGGACTTTAATTTCTTAATGGGTTGTTTATCCTTTCCCCCATAATTCATGATGATAAGCTAGATGTCACAGAGATATTGTTATGGTGATGAAAAAGTTGTACTGATGGGCTGAGTCAGTGATGTAGTTTGATTAACTTTTTATATAAATCTTTCTAGACAGCTTTCAAAAGAAGGCAAAACAAGTAAGTTGACAATGTTACAACTGTTTCAGTAGGTGAAAATCTATCTGATGCAGACCTATAAATCTGTGAGTACTAATACCTGACGTAAGTAAACATCACCACAAAACCAGGAGGAGATATTGATGGGATAAATTTCAGTTTATCATAGAGAGGGAGCGGAAAAGGGAGTGGGGGCAAACAGATAAAATGCATGCCGGGGCAGTTTTGTCTGTAATGCGTGTAAATTATAGGGTCTGCTATGGTATGATATAAAAGACTTCAGAGCATGAGTTTCAGAAAGCAGTATTACTTGCAACTCCATCAGTCATGAGGGAGTTTATTAGGTGCTCTCAGGCAAATGCCAGTAAAACCTTTGTACAATGCCACATTTGTATATGCTACATGTCTGTCAGGTTAAAGAAACACTGATTTAGACGCTTCTGAGGTGTGTTAGGTTACCATGAATCCAGTTATGCCATCATTGGAACTTGACAATGATCTAGTATATCGATGCATAATATGTATATAATGAATAGCAAGACTAGAGATCCTTATAGTAATTTTCACACTGTTTGTTTGATCTTCATCAGCACTGCTGTCTCATCACTCAAAAAGAAAGCTGAAAAAGGAGATATATGTTGTAGAGACATTCCTGAAGCTGGTTAAAGAGGTTGCATTAGAAAAACAGTGGAAATTTTTAGTCAGTACGATACTGATTATTCAGATCAAAATATGCAGTTTCCATAAAGAAAAAAAATCAGAGGCAAGTCCTCCAACTTAGCTGTGTATTCCAACTGCCTCTGAAAGCAAAAGAGATGATTCTTGTGGGAAAAGTGACTCCTATATTCAGGAATACGTTATTGCACTAAAAAAGAGCAGTTCCTGACCTTGCCTAGCACAGCCTTCCTTGGCTAATAATTACACGTACCAGGACCCCTATTTGTGAGAGCTCTGTTTTTGCCCTGTTTGCCTCTTCAAGTCCTAGTTTCATGCACCATCACCACTACTTACCAACAAAGCAGCTGATCCACACATGGCAGAACTGGGCTCCATACTGATCCACAAAATCCACATGCTCATCTCAGAATTCCAAGGGGTATCATGTGCAGAGTGAATACAAGTAAGGTACATAAATATGGTTTTGAAGAGTCTGCTGTGGAAGAAAAACGTCATAATGTATGTGGGGAAGTGTCTTGTGCGTGTGTGAGAGAAGATAGTTTCTGGTTGTATTTGGCCTATGATAATTACTTAGAATGGCAAGTTACACATTTCACTACCATTGCAACATCAGAAAGGTAGAAACTCTGTCACATGTATAAGAAAAAGATGCATAGGAAAAACGTATCATTTTATGGAAAGATAATGTGTTTTGAGAAATGACAGATTTACTGTTATTTGGCTTTAAAGAAAGATCATACAAAACACTGAAAATTGAATTTAGAAGTATTGACTGCAAACCCCTAGGGAATCTGTCTTTATAAATTCTCTGGTTTTCTTAGTTTTTGTGTATTTCACGTGGTATGAAAAACAATGATAGTGCTGCAGTCAACTTCTGGTTAAGTTCATGCCAAAACAGTACCTACCTTAGTAATGCATGCAGGGTCTCAAAGAGTTGCAGAATTTTCTCACTCAGCTCCTTTTGACACTGGGTGTGGTGAAGGAAAAAGCTTGACTAAAGAAGTCTGGGCAAGTTCAAGGACTATTTCTGTTCCACCACCCTGTCATGTCTTCACACCTGCTGCACACAGCAGCCAGCACCCGCTTTTGTACTTTTTGTGCACTTTATACCTCTTTGTACACTGATTGCTGCCTGGTAGTATGCTCAGTGTTGCCACCCTCCAGTTTCCTGGTTTTTTAGTTTTAACACTTTGACCTTCTCTCCTTTTGTTTTTTTTCCCGCTTTGTATTTTTCTCCACGATCACTTTAGTTTTTAGCAAGCCTCTCCCTTTTTCCTCTCTTCTAAAGTGGAGGAATGGGGAAAGTTCAGCTTTGTTTTTTTTCTGCAGTGGACAGGTTAACAAGTTATAGGAAAATCAAAACTACCAGAAACCAGGCAGGAGCCAAAACACTTTCTATTTTATGAGCAGTGTTCAAGTATTCAGTACCGAAGAACACCCAGATATGTTCTGGTAAGTTTTGTGCATTGCCATGTTTAAGCACAGAGAGTGTATCAGCAATTCCTCTCTTATGTAACCAGTAAAGGTGCACAAACATATTTCCTAAGGGTACCAGCTGCTCAAAATGATCAATACATTGCCCTATTGCCTCTTTAGGTTACATTGTGACTATGCCAACATCTGAGAATCAATTTTAGCTCAAATTAATTCTTCACGCAGTTTTTGCAAAGTGTATCTGCTATAAAATATTACCCTTCCTTGGACATTATCGCTGCTTACAGAACTGGAAGAGAACCTATTCTAATTATCGGAACAAAAATTGTTAGCAATTGAATTTTTTTTTTCTTTCTACGCATAGACAACCTTTCCCTTCAGGACTTGCAAGCCAAACATTTCTAGGGCAATTATATTGATGCTACAACACAGCTTTGTAATAGGAGCTGGTTTCATCCTTAACCACAGAAAGGCTACTGACTCCTCATATTACTATATAGATGTAGACTGCCTTTGATTCTTTGCTAAAGAGTGTTCTCTCTAAGTTACATATTGTTTGGCATGCAGAATCCTTTGAACACATCTCCATAAAAAAAAAAAAAATCTTACTTTGCTTCCAAGTCAAATGAATTATATATGTTTAACACAGAAGATGTAGCCATGGTGTAAATGTCTGCTTGTGAAGTACTCCAGATATCATTCCAGAATATTACCAGTAATTTTAAATCTGCTGGTTTACATTTTCAGTTTTTACAAGTTTTCTTTTTAAGTTTATGTACAGGAAACAAATAATTGTGTCATTGAAGTGTTTCACACAAAAAGCCAAATGATAATAAGTCAGATGCTTTACTGAAGTCTAATTAAATTACATCAATATGCAAAACCCGCAGCCTCATTAAGAAAACAAAGTCTGTTTGCCAGGCTCTCTTTTTCTGCCAGGATATAGAGGTTGTTTTAGCAGAAGCCCATGCTAATTGGAATTATCTGTCCTCTTTTAAATTTTTTGCTAGCTGAGTTTTATATTGGCTATTCTGCATTTTGCCTGTGACCAGTGTCACATTGGTAAACTAATATTATCCCATTTATTCTTTTAAGGTATTAAAACAATACTTGCTTTATCCTCCTTTAAAAAGTCTTAGTGCTCCAACAAGTTCTGAATATGAACATTGGTGGTGTGTGCAACTTTTTGACATGTTAATTCCAAACTCTCTAATGACAGTTTTCTTTCAGTAACTGAAGCTGAACCGTCCTCCTACATTATCACTTGAACAGAAAACAACTCTTCAATACTATACAACATAATTGCAGCAGCTGCCATCTCCCCAAATGCACAGAAGAAATATATATATTTTTAACATTCAAAGTTTGTCATTAGTTATGGCCAAAGCTGTCATCTTCATTCCTTAATAGTCTTCTCACTATTCAGATCATTTTTTGTGTTCTATACTTGCAAAACCCTTCCATTTCCCCTCATTTTATCTCTGTTGACCATATGTATATTTCCCTCGTAACCTTTTACTTCCCACAGTAATTTTCTAAAATTCCTCTCTTTCAGTGTGCATGTAGGATACCACATTCTTTCTTCTGTTTCACAGATGTTTGCCTTGTAAACCACCCTTGCTTTTCAGCAAACCTATTTCTTAGTTGTGGGATTATGACTGTGTGGGTATCTGCACTAACATCCTTAAACCATTTCCAATTATCATTCTTCCATTTCAGATTAAATTTCTTCTCCCAACAGAGTTACCTTATAATAGTATTCACCTTTATAAAATTATCCCTTTCAAAGGATTAAGTATACGTATTATTGGCTTGGACTTAATTCTGTTTGCACATAAAAAATGTGATCAAATCATTATCAGTTACACCTAAGCTATGGCTAATTTTTAGTTCTGTGATCAATTCCTTTTCATCTGACAAGATGAGGTCTAATATAGAATTCCTCTGTGTTGGATGCAACACTTTTTGAGTTAGGAAATTGACACTTTAAATATTTTGAAATTCCAAGTACATTTTAACACTGGCGGCATGAGACCTTCAGCATACGTCACTCAGATTGAAATTCACTCAGTACAGCAGTGCTTTCCCTACATGTTATAGGTGGGTAGGGCATAGGTCATGCTGCTCTCTAGTGTGATTTGATATCAGCTAAGTACCCTGGCAGCTTCTGACTTATCCATTAGAACACTGACCCATAAACCTCCTAGATACTTTGCTTCCGATTGCCATCAACTCAGAAACAGGTAATGCCACTTTTGAAGTGCTTTCTGTCCACTTGATCTTTCCAAAACAGACTATAACAATTCATTTTGACATTCCTGTTTTCCAAACAGTTTTAGCAATAAAAACTAGGTCAAATCTGTGTTAAAAAAATGATATCTTCTGTTGGTGTCAAGTTTTCAATATGAAAAGAGAAGTTATTGAAAAATCTCTGCTTTACGTGTCCTGTAACATCCTAACTGGGTTTCTCTTACAGTTTTCATTTGCACTTAGCAAAAGCTCATTGGTTCCTTCTGAATATTTCCATTTCTGATCAGCACCTTGTCTCTGTGGCAGACCAGTCCCTTAGAAGAACAGCTCCTGTGGGACATTAAACTAAGCAGCAGGCTCTCATCGACAGAAAGTGACAATGTTTTCCACAAACCAAACGTCTTCATGTCACCTCACTTACTCAGATATTCCGTCTAGTGTTTTTCCTACTTGCTCTTTCCCCTTTCTCAGAAGCCCTGAAGGATGCTGGAGAGGATCAGAGGTCCCCAAAGGACAGAGGGCGACAAAGATGAATAAGGGACTGGAGCACCTTTCTCATGAGGAAAGGCTGTTTAGCCTTGAGAAGAGACAAGAGAGAATGGACCATCAATGTCTGTGGGTATCTGACGGGACGGCGCCCAGAGGATGGAGCCAGGTTCTTCTCCTGGTGCCAAGCAATAGGACGAGGGGCGAGGGAAGAAATCAGTGCACAGCAAATTCCACCTGAACACGAGGAAGAACTTTACTGAGAGGGCGGCCTGGACCGGACTGCCCAGAGAGGGTGCGGAGCCCCTCTCCCTGGCGATGTTCAGGAACCACCTGGACACCATCCTGTGCCGTGTCCTCCGGGATGGCCCTGCTCGGGCAGCGAGGCCGGACCAGATAACCCACGGTGGTCCCTTCCAACCTGCGATTCCGTGACGGAACAAAGGCCCGCACGTGTCCGTCTGTCCCCTACGAGGCCGCCCATACAAACACCGTCCCGGCTCCTTGCTTGGCCACCTTCAGGAACCCACCCCAGCCCCAGCCCAGAAAGCACACCCCGCGCTGTGTCTCCCCGCGGGATGCAGCCCCGTTCCCCGGGGATGGCGGCGCTGCCCCGCTCCCGTCCCTGCCCGCGGCCTGCCCGTCGCCATGGCGAGCCCGCGGGCCCGGCCCGGCCTCAGGGGTTAGTGGGGTTCGTGTGGTGTTTGCGGAGAGGCCGCCGGGGCTCGGGCTGTGCCGCCCACGGGGCAGGTGAGGGGAGGAGCAGCCGGAGCCGCAGGGCAGCCGGGACGCGGCCCAGCCCGGGGCCCCGGCCGGCTCGTAGATTTCAAAACAAAAACTTTTAATAACCCGTTTGCTTTGTTACTTGCAGCGTGAGGAGGCGCCGGGGAGCAGCAGCAGCGCCGCGTGTGGCCGTGCCGGGGACAGCCCGGCCCCCCGCCCGGTGTGTGCCCCCCGGGGGGCCGTGAGGGGGCGGCCGGGGGGCTCCGGGAGCGCCACAGCCACGGGCGGCCTGTGGGCAAGCTCCCTCCGGCCTGTGGGGAAACAGCGTCTGCGGGAACAAAGTGCACTGCCTCGGCTCTGCACCGAGCTCTGCGGGTGCTTCAGTGAACGGGACGTGGCTTGGGCTGTATAACGAAGGAGTAAGGTGTAATAACGGGGCTGGCGGCCTTTAGGTGGTCGGCTGCGGAGTGTTCGCGACTGTAGTAGAAGGACGCGTAGCAGATGGCGTGGGCCGTGTGCCATTCACCTGCGAGGATCGCAGTTCCCTTGGAAAGCAGGGAAACGCGCCCTCGCACCTCTAAGGGTTAAATCGGCGTTATTATGAAATGTTTTGTTTTTTCCCTTCCCAAGCTCTGAGCTTGAAGCAGGAGTCAGGGCAGTAGTTCTGACCCGTGTGAGGGAGGCAGCAGTGTCCTGGGAGACGTGTCCGCCCGTGTGGGACCTGTGGGCAGGACAGCCTGTTCTCCTTCCCACAGACCTGATCCCTGCGGGAACCTGAAGCCAGCGAGGACGTGCAGCCTTGGAGCCCGAGCCCTGTGACCAGCCCTGCTCCCCATCCCCAGCTTTTCGTGGTCTCCTTTCAGCCTTTCCTGCCCCAAAGCTGCAGCCAGCCAGCTCCCCCTGCTTTGCCAGATTCATCAGCTGCCATTAAGGCATGTCTCCTTCTTCTCACTTCATACCTCAGAACCAAGAGGCTTGTAGAAAGCTTTGCGCCTTCTCTGGGCTTCGTTGTTGTTGTTCCAAACTTTAATTACTGTTTCTCATTGAACAGCATCTTCCTGCAAAGGGATTTTTCCTTTCTGTATGGTTTCTGTATACAAACCTGTCATTCTCTCTGAGAAGTGTAATCTTTTACAGTGGTAAATTACCTATATGTTTTTATTCTATTGATTTTTTTAATTTACATGACACACTTCTGTAAAATACTGCTGCTTCCCATGGCAGATTAGCTTATTTACAAATAATATTCTTTTTCTTTCTATAACAAATGTTATCATTATACTAGGCCCTAAAAGAATGACTTAGGAGAAATATCCTATCCTGTCATTTTTTCAACTTGTATTTGTTTTTGTTATTCAGTTCTAAGTAACACAGTTTTAAAAATTACTTCACTATAACTGCAGCAAAATACTGCATCAATGAAATGGCTTTTGATCCCAGAAAGGCTGATATATAAAATATCTGCTAGTCTGATCATTCAGTAACAAATTGATCATTCAGTAACAAATTGATCATTCAGTAACAAATTGATTCATATCCAATACTTAGTTCCCATAAAATAAATTCCCTTTCACTAAATGTAGCAAATAGTTAAATTCTTTTCCCCCTTCTTATTATATTCTGTTTTTCCATCCCTATTAAAAGTTTGTGCCTTCAGGCCTACCAGCAGGGCATGCAATACCTACATTAAACCAAATTTAAAAGTAAGGGTGCTCCTGCTGCTAACGTCCTCAGATCACAGACATGCAAAATGAAGGAACTGGCAGCTGAAACTTTAATGGTAGGAAGTGTAGACTGAATACTTGGGGAAAAAACACAGTCGCTCTATATGACAAAAAAGTCCTATTAGCATTTATGTACTTCAAGATGACAAGCTAGACGATTCTACATAACTGTGGGGCTTTTGGCTTTTGTTTTAAGTGAAGCTCTGCGTTGTTAAGTATAGCATTACTTACATTCTTTCTTCAAAAGGTTGTTACTCTTATGATTATGTAGTATTTTGAACATTAATGCAGTGCCTGTTGTGGCATTGCACACTGTGTGTTCCGTCATTGGTTCACTTTATGTATGAATGTAAAAATATTACTAATCCTTGGACCTTGAGGTCCCTTGATAGCTTGAGGGAGCGCAGGGAATCCCATGCGATTATGGTTCCTGAATCACCTGTCCCTGTGCAAATCAAAAGCACCTCAGTGAAAGAGAGAAAACCATTGAAAGTTAGATTATGACCCTTCCTATGCATTATGTCCTACTGAAGTAATGCTGAAAAGGTTAGTGTGGAGTTGGATTTTACATTTACTGGAAATAAAAGGGAGTGGACTGGGAAGCAGCACAAGAAGGATAAGAAACTGCTTTTCTCTGAAGACGTTGTTTCAACTAATGTTGGTTTTGTTTGTTTGTTTTAGTTAAAATGAGTGTGTTGCCTCAAGTGATCCTACAAAGCCCAGGGGAGCATCCCCGGTTCTTAAAGCAGACTGTTTGCCCCCCATTAGACTTTGCAAGGTATGTACCTCTCTTCTTTCAAAGCATCATTTGTACTGTGAATTGGTTCAATCAGCTGTGCCGAGGTTACAGATTATGTTTGCTTTTTTTGCAGTATTTAAAACCACAAAAATCAGAGGCAAGGAAATTCTCTCTTAGGAAAGTGTTAGAATTAAAAAAAAAATTAGAAAATGTGTTCTGTTTAAGGAATTTCATCTAATTCTTCAAATCCCCTTCAAAAGCCATAGAAAGTTATTTTCATTTAGCATTGATATGAATGTAGGTCATTAAAAATATACTTATTTGGATGAAAAAACAAGGTTTTTTTTTCATTTGGGCACAGTTTTGGAACTCACAAAATATACTTAATAAAGCTGGCTTGAAAGACATTATTAGTAACTGAGAGAACTAACAGCAGTGCCATAATACTTACAGTCCGTTTTCTTCTTGCACATGCCTGTGTATCTTTCTGTTCCATTGCACTGATTTCCCCTTTTTTTTGTCCCCAGCAGTGAGTACTGGTTTCTGAGTTTCTTCTCAGCCCTGCTATGCTCTTTTTCTCGGAATTGCCTCCATTTCAGAAAGAGTTGTGGTTATTTCCTTCTTCCTCTTTTTTTTTTTTTTTTCCTTTTTTCCCCTGCTCCTAGCATTCCCCTTAGCCTTCGGCTGAAAGGCCTGGGGCATCTCCTTGGTAAGGAGCTGCATGTCCATGTCTAAAAGCAGGAAGGATCTCTAAACATCCTATCCTTGTGCCCAGTCCTTCTGAGGGGCTCATACTGAGAGGTGTCCTCTCACACATTGAGAGAATAAGGACATGTCTTACCATTTTTATTTTTTTTTTAAATCTTTTATGACTGGAGCTGTGTTTTGCAACCATCACTTCTTTCCAGTAAGTACACTGCTGGAGAACTCACTCCAGAGGTAGGTGGCAGGCTTGTTTCTTCCCTTTACTTGGGGATTTTCATGTCCAAGGAGATCCTTCAGCAGCAGTCCTGTAGGAGTTGTGCCTATTTGCAGAGCAGAAATGTCTGACTCTGGAATGGCCTAAGCCGTGCTGTGGATGCCTAGGGATGAGAACAAGGCAAGCTCTGCCATTTTGTTTGATAGGAGATTTTGAGAAAGCTGGAGTCTGACTTGACGGAACAGGCAGTGAGGATAGAAAGTTACAAGAGAATCAGTTTGGTCCTTTATGCGACTCCATTCCATTCTGTGATTAAGACCCAGATGTATTTATCATTAAATTTCATTTTAGAAAAAAAACCAGTGTCTATTTTTTTCCTGAAACAGTTACAGGAAGACGTGGTGAAAATGTTAATTTTGGGATAGGTGCCCATTGGATTGAAATATATTTATCTTTATAAGTGAGTGATTTAAAATTAAATAGGAGCCACTTTACAGGTAAAGTGGACTTTTTAATACACTATTTATGGAATGCACTGAGTCATTATGGAAACACTGGAGAAATGAGGCTAAAACAGCTTGGAAAAAGCAAGTGACAACTTCTGGAAGCAAAGAAACAATGCCTTTTAGCCAATGCCATCCTCGCCTCAGTACTCTATGAAGAAACAACATCCATTTCAAGTCACAGTCTTAGTTCTTCACATAAATGAATTATACTTGTTTTAATTCTCATTGCATTTAACAAGCCATTTTAAACAATGATTTTTTTGAGTTAATGGGTTTTCTAGTGTGTTTTTTTCCTGTCATCTGCCTGTCATTTCTGTGTTATTGCTACATTAACATCATTTATAATACCCCCCAGGATGAGATTTATCAGTTTTAGTGAGTTTATTCTTTATGATGAGTGACCGTGTTTGTAGTTGCATCAGTCCAATGCATGTTATTGCAGAACTGATGTAAACAGCAATTAGTTCACAAGTTTTTGCTTACATTTTTTCCCCTTGGCTGTAGTTGTCTTTAAAAAGTTTGAGGGTGTTACCAATAAGAAGTTAGACATTTACAGCTTGGCTATAAAAACAGGTGACAATCTAAATTGTATATGCTTCTAAGGGCTTCTCCCATGTTTGTTTTTTTCTGAGTTAAAATACCTTTGTGAAGACAATGAGAAGGCATCAGGCTTTCCTTTGTTCCAGTTTGAGATGGTTTTTAAGTGCAGTGTAGCTAAATCTGCACCAAGGTGATAGTGATGCCTAGCAATTTGCTGTTGTAGTTCACTGTTTCAGTTTGGGGGTTTGGACTTTCCCCCCCTCAAGTATCTGATGTGTTCTCTATGTGCTATTGATGTGCAGAAATCTCATTTTTGTAACCTTGAAGTACAAAGTTCAGCCGGGTTTTTTTGGGGGTTTTTTTGTGTTGTCTACTTGATATTTTGTGTTTATTTGCCCAGAAATACTGTTTTCCACTTTTTCTGTTACATCATACAAACCTAGAGTATCTTGAACTATGTTTTACATCAGTTTAAAATAAACAATTATTACCTTACCAACGTGATCCAAAAGACATTACATATCTTTCTAAATTGTGATTGTTTTGGTGTTAAAATTTTGCTTGCATTTCTGTATTGATTATAACTGAATTTGCATGGCAATATCCATAAGGTGTACATTTAGCCAGATCAGCACAACTCGTATGGATCGTGTTCTGAGCAGCCTGGAAGCACAAACCTCTGCTGGTGCTGCTCAGCAGTAGCAAATTCTGGAACAAATTTAAATGCACTGTTTGTGATGGAGGTTTTCACTGTTACATTGTTTTAAATACAGATATGTCAAAATATCTCTGCTTTGCTTAGCTATTTTGTTTTCATTTAAATGAACTTCATGAAGTGTCTTTGGTATTCTCAGAGCAATAAGGAGCGTGATGCTTATATTAGCTAACATTATGAAAAGAATTTACTCTCATCACTGTAATGAAAGACAGCAGTGTAATACAGACAGAGAAAGAGGAAAGTAATAGATTTATGTGGAACACTAATGTTGAATTTCTTTTATCTTTGAGTGATTAACCAGACAATCTTTATGCTCTTTTACAGAAGAATATAAATAAATTCACATTACTTTTATAAAGATAATATTCTCTACCATCAGGATTTCAGATTCTATTTAAATACACTTTATGGTCAGTAAGTGCATATTATCCTTTCAAGGCATCTCTTGTGTATTAGAGTGGAGATGCAGAGATGGTGGTTGAAGTGAAAGGTGAAATGATGCACAGTTCAAATATTAAAATTAGACCCATGCATCCTGAAATTTGCTCTTTATTTTAATGTTCTCTGGATTACTCCCTTAATGGACCATCTTTTGCAATATGCTGCTCAAACTGTGGGAAGTCAAGAGCAGTATTGAAAGACTGCTTTGCACCAAGGAAAACATTTTGAGTTGGATTTGGGATTTTATTTTTTTATTGTTTGTTGGGGCTTTTTAATTTTGAAAAAGCTAAATCTGAAATACATTGGACCACTCTAGCCCATACCAATAATGCAAAAATACAATGCTTCTGCTTTAGGAAATAGTTTAAATATGGATAGCTTAATCAATTATTATTGATTTAGCTAATACGCCATTTCTTCTAGTTTGACTGAAATATCAGATAACCAGATCCTTGAAAGCTAATACCATCTGTTTGCTTTTAGAAATAAAGATTTGAAATAGCTACAGACCAAAAAATTAAAAAGATATTTGTATGTGTTTATAGAATGTCTGATATATTACTTTGTCAATATTTCAGTATTTAGCTCTACTTGGCAATGATAATATATTATACATGCTGCAGAAGTCTATGTTAGCACCTTACAGTGTTTCTCTTAATTTTTTTTTCATTTAAATTTAGGATTTATTTGATCAAAGACAAAGATGGCATAGATGATTATTTGGCGAAGAATATCAAAGGGTTGTCAAAACAAGAAGCTGCAGCGTAAGTTGGCTTTTTCAAGGCATTTTAACATCCATAAGTTTATTGTTTCCTTTGTTTCTAGTCATCATAATCATTTAAATTTAAAGTTCCCTAGGCCCTACCCTTTTTAGTTGAACTTGGCATTTAAAAATTGAAGTTGGTATTAAATAATGATGGTTCATTTCTCCTGATGTTAAATATATCAAAGCATCTAAATATCTCCTTGGTTTTACTAATTTTTGTATTTACCAATTATATCCCATTTGTAACATTATTGTTAAGATTGTGTCAGTAATTATATTTGAAATGGTGCCGCCTTTTTTTTTTTTCTTTTTTTTTTGTCTTCTTCTCTTCTTTTTTCTGAGCCTTTGTGAAACATCTCCTTTGGGGTGGAAGCTCAGTGTGCCCACATACAGATTTGAATTACTGTTTAGCCAAGCCCTGTGCCGACTTTGGCAGTAAAGCATTTAATACCCCATTAGTTATTTAAAAACCCAGTGACTGAAAGAAATATAGCTAACTTTTGATTTCTTACAGCTGAGGTATTTACATTTAGAAGTTACAAGAGGCTAGGACTGACTTATTCTTCTGCAGTCTTTTAACAGATCGGGGGTTCAGCACCATCAAAATTAATGAAAGAATTCTAACAAATCTGGATTGCTGGTTGCTTAAGTGAGCTGATTTATTTATTTCAATATTTAAATAATAAAAAGATGCATATACAAGGGCTCTAGGCACCTTAACGATTAATATTGCAAGATCACCCTTGCTGCATAAAAACTTTCTATCAATCAGACAGGAATTTGACCAGCTAGTTTCTTGCAAAACATGCTTATTTTCTACTTCCTACCCTAAGAATGTGTGTGCAAGCCTTCCCTAAAGACTTTCAAATTAAAATCTAGAGAATTCCCAAATTTGAGTATAGAGGTAATAACTTTAGTGGTGTCCTAAAATCATACTGTGTGACACTCAGCCAGCAGTCAACCTTTCTTCTTTTTGTGATACATGTAGGGGACACTTCTGTGTTCTCTCTGTGGTGATTACACAGGAAGTCACTGCTGTTTTAGGAAGGCTTTGGGGCTTCAAAATGCATTTTGCAGCTCTGATTTGATCAGGTCAGCCTTTTTACTGCCATTAAAAAACTCAAATGAACAAAAAACCCAATGCAAAACATCTGATGTGATTTTTCTTTTTATATCCAAACCCTGAGTCTGGAGGTTGTGGAAAAGGAAACCAGCAAGGACATCCACAATGAAGTGAGAATTTTATCATCTGTTCTGGAATACCTACACAAAGTGGGGTGTTCCCTTACAGTTTTGTAATATGCTGTTTTTCAAAGTTATCAAAGCCTCTTAGAAGATTAAACTGAAATATCATATGTATTCTGGTTTATTTCTATGGAGATTTTTAAAGTACTTTTAAAAGGTTTCATTCATGTTCTGTGTATTTAATTCTTCTTAGAATTTTAGCTTTTGATAATAGGACAGCAGTTACAAAATTTCTCTCTCTCTGTATAATTTACTAATGCTCTTCCATAAACCTGATAAAATCACTGAAGAGCAAACAAATGGTAAACTAGCCACATAGTTAATATTAATATTATGCTCATTCAGGTAGAAAAAAGTAAACACATTAAGTGTAATTTAAAATAAATTTATAAAGTAAGGGAATGCCTTATCTGTAAATGATCTTACTGAAATCAGTGTAATGCTTAGTATGCCTCAGCAGACAAGGGATGTTTTTAGTTTAAAATTATGAGAAATGGCTTATGATATACTGTCTGACTTTTTTTAAATATTGTGTCTGTTCCAGAAGTAGATTATTGTACTTTAAAGGACTAGATTTCCTTCATTTGCCACCTAAATATCTGTACTTTTATTACCTTAATATGTCAGTGATTATTTTGTAAAGACAAATTCTTGGAACCATACTGCAGCTTAATATTATACACCCTTTTTTATTATGTGTGCGTTAGGCAGACAAATTTATTATCTTCTTAATAAAGGAATGGCTGAGTAGGATCACATTTACAGGAACAAGCAACATCCTTTAAAGCTCCTCCCTAAAATTCTATCCCTCACAATATTGTTTAAAATGAAGATAAACTAGTTTCTTCATAGTTAAAGATAAAAAAGTTGCAGTTATTCATGTATTATACAGTAGTTGTTCCAAACTTCAGCAAAGAAGAAGAATTCCATTAAGAATTCCATTAATCTCTTTTTTTTCTTTTTTCTGTGGAAAAAGGTGTAAAAGTTTTTCAGGGTTTTTTTGTTTGTAATAACTTTTTTGTCCCGGGTTGATATGATAGAAGCACAAGACAAAATAGGGCTTAAGAAAGATAGTACTTTAATTATATTCAAACAGGATATTGCTTTATTTTTTCATTGATTTTGGTTTGCTTCCTTCTCAAAGATTTTAGCTTGAGATACAAAATGAATGTGGTGCAAAAAGGTGGAAATGGAAAAAAAGTAAAGGTTCCTGTTAATGCAGAATGTGAGTGCTTGCTTGCCACAGAATTAGGCTTCTGTACTCTGCTGAGGAGCTTGGCTGACTCCACTCGCCCTCAGTGTGCTTTCCCTGGTACTTTCTGTTCTTAGCCTTGACTCACCAAGTCATTAACAGCTCCAACTTGGATTGCAGTAAAAATTAAAAGTAGTCCTTATGACTGAACCAGGAGTCAAAACGTTCAGAGTGAACTGTGAAGTAAAGCGTTTGTCATCAAGAGATTGATTCCAGGGTTGAATCTTCGAATGAGTTTGGAGCCTAGAATGGGCCAGAATTTGATATTGTCATTCCCGTTTCCTGATCTCTTTGTCAGGGCCAGAAAGATCAAGTAACAGTTCTCTTTTCTTCACACAGATGAAAATTGTCCAAAGGCAACCATATCATCAAAAAAGAGTAAAAGACTAGAAAGAGAGACTTTGAAATCTATTTGATGAGAGGAACAGCTTTGCTTAGTTGTAATAAAAAAATATCACATTAGTGATGTTACTAGATGAATTTTGAATACATTTGAATAGGATGATGGAGTTCTAGTGTCCTCAAGACACTGGTAGTCAGATGACATCTAAATTATTATACAGGGTAGTAAAGACTGACCTAGATACCCAGAAAATTTGTATTTGTGTTTTCTGTGTTATGAGTGGTGGATTGGTGTGTTATTGAAAGCTCGCCTTGGTAAATTTGTGTCAATAAAGACAATGACGATCATTAAACTACTTTGCAGATTGTACTGCAAAGTGGAACATAAAATGTTTGCTTTGGCAGTGATGACTGATGAATATAGTAGCAATCCTTTGCTTTCGTAGACTTTTGTCCTTCCCTGCAAAAAAGCAAAGGGATTTTCACCTACGTTTACCTGATCCAGAGGACTTGATTAATCACCCCATATAATCAATGGAAATAATTAATGCAATTAGTTGAGCTCCATCTTTTATGATTCAGAAACCGGTTTAGAATAAGGTAAACGTTACTTTTGCAGCACTTATTTCTTTCCATTGCTTATAGAGAGAGCATAGGGTGGCCAGCTCAGATGTAGACATGTACATTTACCACTGAATCCCACACTGGAGAACCATGGAATTTTGAAAGCTTTAAAAAGAATGAGGTAGAAGTCTTAGAGTTGCATTCTCTAATTCCTGAGGCAGCAATTCTACAGGAAGCTGTCAGGTCCAGAACAGAAGTGAACTGGCATCCATTTTAAATCTTCTGTTGGTGCCATCTGATAAAAGATTGTTTTTTCATTCCTCAGTCAGAGGATTAAAAGGGGCAAATTATTTATAGCCTCCCCACACCCCAAGCTTCTGCTGTTTTCAGTATCAGCTAGGTAGAGTTAAGGAAAAAAGATGTGGGAAAATTTATGAGGGATTCAACTTAGATAAGTCTGTGGAAATAAATTCTTTCTTTCCTCCATCCTTACCTTTTCTATCAGTTGATCTCTGTATATGTCCCCCAAAACTAAAGAGGGAGAAACTTCCTCACCTGCTTAGAGGCCAGGATGATCTGGACAGTCCACTGAGGACAAGACCTAGCTTGAAGGGTGTTTTATTCTGTATTTTCCTCATAGCCATGATGAACTAGTAAGCCCTGCTACTAGTCTGGGTTTCTTCTGATATTGTCCTCTGTTTATAAGTTGCTGAAATCATGAGAGTTTCAGTACTCAAATTTAGATTTATTTGCTTTGATATTTGTTCCTATTCTAGTCTTTTGTGTTGATGGGCCAATTCTTTAAGGGAGCTGAACACAAATAGCTGATTGGGAATTTGATAAATCCGTACTTTTTAGTTGCTGTCACCCCTACCAAATAAATTAGTAGAGTGACTTCTTAGGTGACCTATTAAATCTTTTACACAGCAAATAGATTGGGACCCTTTTTCATTGACATCATATTGCCATGTTTTCTCTTTTGCCAGCCTGAAATCTTTACTGGTTCTTTCCAATTTGAACATGCTTAATTTTCACTCGAGAATTTTGTGTTGTAAGGTGGATTTGACCATCATTAAGTGAGGCTGTTGAGGGACAGGGAAGGGGCTCTGCCAAGAAGAAGAGTTAGGAAAAATATCTTGTTGGTATGAGATTAAGGCAAGGAAGGAGAAGGGGCAGCTGCTGTTACTAAAAGGCTTGCAAAAGGCAATTTCAGGTGCAGAGAGATAACGTGTAGGTGGAGATTCTGCTTTTCCTTTGTATTTCAGTCCTTGATTGCACAGTATTTGGTTCTAGCAATGCACTGATTTGAGCTGCTTCCTTTTCTTCTGTGTATGAAGACAGAGGGAGAGAGGAGAGCTCAAGGCAATTAAAGAAGGACACAGCAACAAACAGACAGAAATAAACTTCTTTCCTTTCATGTTCAAGTCCTAGCAAGATTTTGCTCTGCTTCCTGCTGTCAGTCTTTGGATAGGACATGTGAGCACCTTATGACCCTCTGTTCACATTACTCTGGTTGAGAACTGGTGGAATGATGTGTCGACTCATTTACATTTTATGGGGATATTTCTTCACTTTTAGATACTAAAATCCATGGAAAAGGGTAAATCAGAATAAAAGAAATACATCCTTTCATAGTAAAAGAAATTTTAAATTAAGGCACTCTGTCCCAAACTCCCTGCTGGTTGTGGAAAGGGAGATGGCACAAGTCACTTAGTGAGCTAGATGATAAATTTTAAATTTCTTTCACAATATTATTTAAATATGTATTTTTTTCTGTCTGAATAATTCCTAACAATCTTGCTTGCCATGACCAGGATTCAATGTTTATTAAACAACTTTCAAAAAGAGATTTTAGCACTTAGAGGCACACATCATTTTTTGGTCAGATGAATGATCCCTGCAAATTTCAGGCCTGATAAGCATATTATTTACTGTAATTAGGCAGTGATCTAAAGAACAGAACTGTGTAGGAAGCGAATGATTTGCCTTTGCTAAAGAAACTTCTCTGTGCATTTGTGTAATGTGAAAGGTTTTTCTTGAAAAGGTTAAAAAAAGTTCTAATCAACTTCTGTACATTATGTAGAACTTCATTTTCTAAACTCTGCAAAAGAAAGTTTCATATTTAATGGGAAATCATGAATTATTCCATTTATTATCTACTTCCTCCTTTCAAAGACATGATCTGGATAAAAGGCGGGGTGAATAATTTCAAAAAATACAATACATTTTTAATGGGAAGGTGCAAACTACAGATTCTCATGACTATTAGCAAGTATAGAGGAAACAGAATTTTACTTGCAAAAACTCATCAAACTCTTGCAAAGATAAAATACATGACATACTTTAATAACGAAGAACACAGTGAGCTGAAGTTTTTCTTTTTTTATGTAACTTGTTGTTTTTACTAAGTTTGGTCTTATGGTTTTCTGGTGCTTTCATTTCTCAATAGTTCAACAATATTTAGTAGTGAAGATAATGTACAAGCAATACACAACTGGCTTCTATTTTTAAAACACTCCATAAAGGTGAAGCATCTCTAACACAGAAAGAGAGTCTGAAATAAAGACTGTCTAATCTATCTTAGTACAATCAAGGCTTCCTAATAATTTTCACAGTGAAAATTATTCTGCCTTCTTCATTGTGTCAAACCCTTGCTTTTCCTGTCTCCTTAATCTCCATGTGGTCTATTTGTCCTTAGACTCCTGAGTAAGTTCAGCTGGGGACTTGAATGAGAGATATCCTAAACAAAAGCAAAAATACTGTGGGAATCCTTTATAGCAGTACTGTAATAATGCATAGCCTTGTATAGGGTTTTATGATAATAACATCAGCTTGAGAAGATACAGAAAGTAAATAATTATCTGTTTTCCACACTGTGAAAGAAACTTGCAGAGAAATTCAACAACTTCTTTGATATCATGCAAGTCAAAAGGGTTCCAAACTCGGATGTTTCTAGCTTCCAGCCCACTGGGTCAGATCTGAAATAAAACAGAAAGGTTGAGAAATACTTAATTTTGGTAAATAATAGTCCATAAAATATGGTTGGAATTGCTTTTTGGTAAGGAACATTATTAATTTAGGAAAAAAAAAGCAGAAAGATTAATGAAGATAATGGGTTTTTTTTCAGATTATGCTTGAAATAATCACAGGTGTGTTTGCTTTTTTATGATGAACATTTTTATAAGGGAAGCACGTCTATCTTTATTTTTAGTATCTTCTTTGCATTATGTTTAGGGACAGAATGTTCCAGAAGGTCACTGCTAAATCTATATTTCCATTTTGTGGGTTAATGATGATTCTTAATTACTACAGCACTTACATTCATTTTAAAATACTTTTTCTGTGTCATCCTTTGATGTTTATAATTGATTAATTTTTCATTTTATGTAGCTTTGAACAAAAGGAAGCGAGTTCAATGTATGTGTTCTTTGCGGGATCCTACTGACAGGTTGTGCATCCCCCTTCGATTGCATGATTTAGGTTAAAGTGTGGTTTGACAACAGGCAGTAACTGTGAGGCAGTAGATGAAAAATACTGCATTGCTTATGCTGAAAGTTATTGTACATAAATATATATATATGGTATAAAGTACCTGCATATTTTTTATATATGCTTTATTTTCATCTTTCTAATAATAGTTCTGCATGCATAGCTCTGTAAAGCTTTTCTTACTTAAAAAAATCTGAATTGTTACTAAAGTCAGTTTCAACTGATGTTTTTCTCTCTCATGATGTGTCCAAATTTCCATGCAATATTTTTTGTTTATAATTAGAATACAAAATTCGTTTTATAACATTTGGGGATGTGGTGTATTTTGTGCTTTTTATAATAGGACATTTCAATTTGATAATTTGGAATTAAAAGGCATACACCCCAACCCAATATAATTTAATTCTCAGCCTTCGTAGTAAAGAATTCTGAAGTGTAAGCTAACAGTCTATTACTACTTAATGGCATTTACTGTACTGTCATATCTTTTTTTAATGACATTACTATAGTCTACAATTTAACATATTACCATCCAGTAAATATTTCATTAAAAGAAAAGTATTTAAACGGCCAGTCTTTAAAGCAGGATTAAAGAGCCCGTGCCCTGATCCAGTTAAACAGCCTTGTATCAGGAGCAGTACGTGGTGAAAATGTGCTGAGCACCTTGACCATCTGAGGGCCTGACTTACCAAAGTACTTCTGTGGGTAAATTTCCACACAGAACTGAGACGCTCCCACGACTGAGGTAGATTTTTAAGTTAGCTGTGGACCTGCTTCTGGTGGATTTGCAGCCCAGAGCCACAGCAATGCGGCCCTCAGCTTTACACCCCCGTAGCCCAGGTCACTGAAAGTGATGGGCAGATCTTCAGCTTCTGTATTTGCCAAGGATTTCCATAAGTGCTTTCTGTGTTCAGCACTTCCCTGCAGAAAATTTAACTGTGTTTTGATGTGGGTCACTAACAGTGCTGCAAAACCCTTCTTGGTTTTTTTGTCTGTCCAGCTGTAATTAAATAAAAATTCCTCTTTCAGTTCTTAGGCAGAACAGCCTGAAGTCATAAACTCTTACAGCATGTTTGGCTTTTTCGTGTTTTGTATAGTATAGATTCGGTTTTACTTAATATATATATATTTTCCCAAATTTTTAGTGAGGAAATTCTGGTGTCCCCTTGTTTGTGCTCTGTTTGTCTGCATATTGGTTAAGCAAAAAGTAGCGAAGTGTTCACATACTTTATGCAATTTTAATTTTCTTGTAGATTTATAGACAGGAAATGTGGGTGAAGTAAAATAAATTTGTTTAAATGATCTTAAGAAAAAAATCTTGATTATTTTTTCATAATTTTGTGATGCTTATCTAAGGCATTTATATCAGTGATTGACTTGCCAACTGCAGGAGGAAATCCCAAGTGGATGAAACCTATTTGAATACAGTTTTTAAACATTATAATAATTGGTAGAGTAATTATTTTACACTGAAAGTACAGATTAATATTTTATATACTCTCGTTGTTTAATCCATGCTATTTTGTGCTTTACAAAGTAGGATGGTTACAATACACTTGTATTATAATCAGAAGCTGGAATTAACAAGAAGTACTAATTAAATCCTACAAAATCTTAATATATGAAACCTGATATTAAATACATATATCTGTATATATCTCCATCTGAAAATAGTAGATTTTTGGACTTATTTTGCATATCTGTAATTGGCCACACTGGACAGGAGGCATGGAGAATTAAGCTCATGATAAATGATTCCGTTATGCTGTACTGACTATTTTGATTATTTCTAACACCAGTACCTGCCTCTTGGCCTCTTATTTTTTTTTCTTTTCTCTCTTTCAATGTAAAGGGTAGAATGCAAATGGCCTTGTTGTGCAGGATTTTAACTTAAAGGAAGTGCTGTATGGTGCTGTCCTGGTCTCTCACCATTGCATAAGAGTCTCATAAAAGCACAATCCCATAACGTAGGAAGGTCCTTGGGACTGGAACAGTGTAGTTTCATTAGCCTCACTGAAGGTTACTGTTTACTAATAATTTTTGCACTGGTAAAGGCGGATCAGAATCAGGTTCCTGTGACTTCTCAGCATGACTCTAGATCATTTCATAATACCAATGATAATAATAAAAAGAAATCCATATATGAAAATTACATAAGCAGCTGTATAGCTCAAGAAAAAATTACAATGCTTGTAGTAATACCCAGGTACACTTAAAGCACAGTGTTAACAACAGCAGTGCCTTTTCAAGCTCCCAGATCTGCATTCAATAAGTAGCTCCTTCCACCCGTGTGATATTATGTGACACAAAACCATTCCCTATAACGTGATGCCACTACAATGGCCACTTCAACTTTTGGTGGTTATTTATTTGGTGCTAAAAATTCTAGTGATGCACAACCTGCCTGTGACTCGGAGGTAGAAGCTCACAGAATTTTTCAGCACCTTTTGATAGACCTTTGCATCACAGAAACTGCTGATGTAGGACAAGTGCAAAACCCCTCCCCAGATCCACTTGGACCCCGTTTTATTGTCTTCCCCAGGCTGTGTAAATAAACAAGAAGCAACATCACAGGGTTTCAGTGATGACAGAGGTGAGTGCACAGGCAAAGGAGCAGTGGATTCTCAGCATCCACTGGGTCTGTGGTAAGTATTGTGGTTCTCATCTGTTGAACTTCATGCATTAAAAAAAACAAACCACCCAACCAAACAAAAACCCCGAACAACTCTGCTTTAAACTAAAACCAGAGTAATCGGTATCTTTGTTTCAACCATAAATACACAGATATGCTCCCGAATTCATTTTTAAAAACAAAACCAGTTTGCTTTGAAAACAATCCATCTGAAATCTATTTCTCCTGGCGTGCACACGGGATCATCCAAAGGGGGAAAGAGGACTTTAGGTTTGCATTCACATCATGGTTCAGCTTTAGAACTGAGCACGGCTGGCACTGCGGGGCTGTCTGCTCGTTCCCCTTCTCCCCCCTGCTCCGGAGTCACGCGTGTTCGTGTCGCGGTGTCCCTGCGGGGGCACGGCCGGGGGGTCCCTTTGTTCTTGTGCCGCGATCCCCATGTCCTGCCTGCAGTTTCCCACTTTTCCAGTAGGTGCCCCCAGAGACCATTAAACCCCTGGAACGGCTCCGCTCCTACCAAAGGACAGGGCAGCCTTTTCCCAGCTCGCTCCTGAAGTGACAGAATTGCCCAAAGGGAACCTGAGGTCGGCGCGGACGCAATGCAGAAAAGCGAGCTTTCTTATTTAATAGAAAATCATAATTTATTAGGTACGAAGGTTCAAAATGTTTAGTGCAAACAAGCTTATTAATGTAGTAGAAACATACTGTTAGCATTTGGATTTTGTAAAATAAATCATAGACTCATAGAATATAGAGTTGGAAGGGACCTTAGGTATCAGGTTTTGATACTGATATTACAAATCAAGTAATCTTTGCAATCTTTGGTTGTCTGAAAGACCAGGTACTCTGTTTTACCTCGGATTTCACATGCTGCATGCGTCATAGAAAGCAGGATGAAAAGGATATTGAGGATTTATAGTTTATCACAAGGTGTCATGAAAAGTTTGCTGTCACCTGTGTCACACCTCTGTTCTAAAGAACTGCTCGTTGGGAAAGAAAAGGACACTGGAATTTTCATCTGGAAGCACTTTGATAACTATCAATTCCAGAATTCATTGCAGTGTCGAGCTCTCTTAGATGACACAAATACCATTCATCCCCGTAATATCATTAATCTCTTTCCCTATTTTATTGTTTGTGTGTGATCCGTCACTTGTGTCTTATGTATTACTGAAACTTAAGGAGACAATTGTGTTAATATTTTGTGCTTTGTGTGTTTTGTGTTTATAACTGAGAGATTACTTTTATTTTTATGCCACTAAATTTGAAGGGTTATACAGTAGGCAGCTTCATTGCTTGTGTGCTAAAATCTGTTCTTTTTGCCTCAGAAAAAAATGTGCTCCATACAGTATGATTACTTCAGCATTATTTCATTGTGTTGATTAATTGGGATGGAATTTATTGAAACACTGTTGACACTGATTTTTAAAACCGATGTGTTTTACCATATGCTTTGTTTCCCTTTACTGGTTTGCTAATAATGCTTTCTTGTGGGGAAAATGTGCTTTGACTTCAAGTAAAATGCATCAGTCTATAGAAAACACCATGCTACGTGGGCACAGTTTTTCTATTTATAGGAATATCGGTGCTGTGCTCAGTGAGTATGCAGTGAGTGTTAAAAATTAACTGAATGACATTTTGGTTAGTCACTGTTGAGATCTTTTAGCAGTACTATCTTGTTTACTTCCAGTACATCCAATGATCTAATGCGTGCACACATACAAACATATAGATCACATTGTATAAATAAGTATGCATGTATGTGTGCCTGCTGTGCAAGTTGTTATTCCACTGCTCTGAGTTATATTACTGTAGGATTCAGTCCTAGGCCTTTGGAAGTTAGTAGGAATTTTTTGCTTATATTCTTCAATCTTTTTTTTAGTTAGATAGCATTTTAAAACGGGGGGAAAAGGAAATTATTCCTTACACAGAATAGAGAATATATTGCATGATATTATCATAATAGCACAGTATTTTTAAGCTATACACTGTGCATTTGGTATATGTCAAATATAGCATATTCTGGCAAATTAAAATTTAAAGATATTTCTCATTTACTTTTCTAAGATAAATGTTGCAAATGTTTTCTGGTGCAGAACAGTTTTATCTTTTCCCTTGCCTGTGTGAGGTATGTGTGCTTTTCAGTTTCAAACCCCATCTCTTTATATGTTAAACATAAATTCAGTACTATCTGGTCTATATCGTATCAGGATTATTTCATATTTTTATGTTCAGTTCTGCAACTGAAATGTAAAAATATATTTGAAGGATTAATGTGCATCTGTGTAGTAAGAGATTTTATTTTAATCATGCTAAATATGAAATAATGCAGATTATTTCATAAGATCTTACATTGCTGTTTATTTAATTGCCATCTAGCTAAGAAGTTTGTCACATCACTTCCATCTTATCAGCATTGTTGAAGAACTGCAGTAGCTCTTTTTAGGCTCAAAGTATTAGTCTCATTAGGCTACTGTTTAGCATGAGGTCATCTGAATTTATTACATACACTATAAATCTCCGTTTTCAGAATTCCATATTTATTTTAAAGCTACTGAGAATTTGAATTTAAATAGATTTTAATCTAAAAGGACAGTCTGGAAAACAGTTTGGAAACTTAATGAAATATACGAAATAGAAGTAACACATCTGGGTCCTTGCCATTTTATACTGGGACAAAGGTTTGTTTTCCCACACTAGATACCTGTCCCTGCAAAACTTTACAGCTGTACCTTAGTGTTGCAAGCAGTCCCATTGGACTCATAGCTTTCTCCAGAATAGGACACAATGATTGTTTCATGGCCTGTAAAAGAAATATTTTGATTATTTCCATAAATAATACCTCAGAAGATATATTACCCCTTGAGAATATCTGATTATAGAACTTTTTGATATGTACATCTTATCAGAGTTTATGAATGAGATAAACTTTTATATAAATTCATTATAGCATCATTTGATTTTAAAAATTAGAGAGAAATTATCAAACTTTTGCATCAGTAAGCCAGTCTCAGCTGAAGTTATATGCTAAACAGAAACAAAATATCATCTAATGGTTGTGTTTCTGGCACAGCATTTGTTTGACATTTTAAACCAAGCTATCATGTCCTACAGCAAAACTCTTCAACATATACGTTGTTTTGACATGTGGAATGTGCCTCATTTTTTCCCTGTGCACTGTCTTAAAGCAAACTAAGAGTTCATTGTGTTTTCATGAACTAATGTAAACATGGGGGTGGAGGGGGTGTTCCCATCAGACAGCCTTTTTAACCAAATACCATCTGAAGAATACCAGTGTATTTTTTTAACATGTTTTCAAACACATATATGTGGGTATTTATTCATTATTGCCATTTTTACTTCCTTAGGGTATGGCATTTGTGACTGTATTTCAGCAGATCGCTTTTTGAGCAGGGGGGAAAATTACTCTTTCCCCGCTGATGAGCTGCAGAGGTCTCTTCTTGAAAGCTGCTTTAGTTATCTCTACTTATTTGGCGAGGTGGAGAAGAGAATACAGGTTTAAAGGTTTAAAACCTCTCTTCCTTATTCCCAGTAACAGGAATTCATACAAGAAGAACATCTGCATAGACATGCTGCGACGGGGTTATCACAAGTCCTTCTCCGAGCTCTTCACTCTGATACAGAAGTGGCATGCCTTGAGGGAGGCTGCAGGGCCTGGGTCAGCCATATGGCATGAGAAGTCCCTAGAGGAGCAGCCTGATAAGCTGGATCAGCTTTACCACTTCCTGACCAAGGCTGAAGCAGCCCAGCGAGCAGGTAAATGGGGGGATTGTGGGTAGCGGAGCAGCGGGAGCCGCAGCAGCGAATGCCTGGGGGAAGCTGCCAAATTGTTTCATGTATGAATTTGAAACATTACTGCATCTTAGCACATTTCAGCCTTAGTCAACTAAGCTGTATTTATAGAATAAATGATTAGGAGCTGCAGATATCAGGTTTTGTGAAGAAAAAGAAGAGGGGGAAAAACATGTAGAGTGCATTATGATATCATCAGAAATGTTTGATGTATTTATAGGTTTGATAACATCTCAATTATTTTCTCATACTTTCATTATTTATTAGGGTTTTTCTCTGTTGATTTGAGTGGCTGGTTTTGTATTAGAAAAATTTAATAGGTGAAATGCTGTTTCACACAGTAATAGTTTTATAAATCTGATTTTATTAAATACCCTGTCTGCTAACTGTGTTTGGATTTGTGACTGACTTAAAAAGGATTGTGAACATGTCAAATAAAATACAGCACATGGATGTAACATGCCACCTGTGAATTACTAGATATTAGCGAAGGCATAACTCCAAATTACTGTATTTTCTCTATTGCCTACTATTTACTAAGCACTTATATTTATCACTTCCTTTTACTATAAATAGTAGCATAACTTACTTCATCTTTCTGTTTTGGAACAGTTGTAGGAATGGAGGCAGATAAAGCTCTAACTGCAATCCTGTTTCTGGCTGAGTTGATTTCGCTGTAGTTGGCTTGTGTCAAGTTGTATTTTGATCATTACAAACATGAAAATCTACAAAAAAAGCTCGTGAGTTTGGAACCCGAGCTTTCTGACTGAAATGTAGAAACAGACATCTTTATTTTAGAAAAGGGACAGCAGAAGAAACCCTTTCAGCACATAAAAAAATGTTCATTTTAAAATGCTGATTTTATATTTGCCATGAAAGCCAAAAGTTTTGCTTCTTCATTTAATTCACTGTCATTCTAGACAGGAAGTCAAGCCAGCCATGAGCGGAAGGAATCTTCAGATTTGTCTGGAGTATGGCTAAAACCTGAATAGGCACCTCCTTAGCCTGCAGAGCTAAGAGAGGAGTTTTGTGCTCAGACTGCCCTGACAGAAGCATTCTACCAATACTTTGATGGTCAACAAGTAGTGGATGTGGCTTTTCTCAATGGGCCTGTTCCCTTCAGCCACTTGAGGAGAACAGTTTGCCTTCCTTCAGTGCATGATATTTTTCAGTGTTACAAACTGATGCGTGACAAGAGTTGGCAAAATGCACTCCCAGAGAGTCAAGGCACTGCTGGCTGTGCAGTTCCTGCCCCCGTGCAAAGCAGGGCCCTTTCTCTCTCTGAACCCAGCATTTGCTGAGTGCTGGGCTTTGTAAGTCCCTGACTTCTCACAGAGACAAGGTACCACCAGCTGTCTGGCTGATTGCACCTTACCTCTAGGAACAGAGAGAGAGTACTTCCCAACTTTGCCTGTTAAAGCTGGTTAAAACGAAAGGAGAGAAAATTATGAGAATGTACCAACAGAGTTGGCAAGCGTCTTTACTGAGTTGTTAGATCAAGGTAGTTTTGATATTTTTTCATCAGTTTCAGTGCAAACCTTTGCACAAATCTCTTGTTTGCATGAAATGAGGTGTGAGTCGCCTGGCACACAAAGCGTTGGTTGGTAATGTTGCAGGTTTGAGAGCTTGTAGTGCTGTGAAGATACATGTGAATTGTGCAGCTCATCAAACACTAATTCAGTAGTTCCACTAATCCAATTACTCTCTGATTCTAATCAAATTGCTTGGGGCTCTGGCTTATGATCTCCTGACAACTCCAGTTGACACCATTTAAGAAGCATTGAGCGGTTTACCTCAGCTGGAACTTACCGTGATGTAGCAGCCACTACAGCAGCTGACCTGAATTTGCTTTTCAGCTGCCACAGTTCAATCTTAAAAGGATGAAAGTAATATTTAGGGCAGCAAATTAGGAGGGTTTCATAGTGTGGTTGATGTTACAAATATTAGGCTAGCTGAAAGTCTACCTGTCTCAGGTATGCTACCCTGAGTTAACACCTGTGCTGAAAAAGAGATAGCAGGTATAAATAGTGAAAATAAAAAATTCATGACTTGTAAGTTTTTTGATTAATTGCAACTTAGTGAAATGATTTGGTTTGAACCCAAAGTGGTAAGTGGGAAAAAACCCTTCCCTTCACTTACTATGTCAGTAAAGAATTTTCCTATTTGTCATTTAATTTTTCTCACCTGATATTTTTGGATCATAGAGTATTGTTGTCTTAATTGTGAAATATACCTAGAACTGCTAAGTTTAGAGTTTTATGGTACTTAAAATGGTGCAGAGAGCAATCTAGCTATTCATTTACTTTCTATATTTATTATTGGAAAATGTTAATGTTTTGATGGTTTTGATAGTTTATAGTTATGGGACAGTACAATGTTGGACATAAATTATTTGCTTCAACAAAATCAGAGCCATCCACCACAAAGTGGAGGCTGATATCAAAGAGCAATTACTTTCTTTACTGCTGGGTTTGAAAACAGTGACATTTTGTTTACCAGCATTACATTGTATAGACCCATTACCTTTACATACACCAGGGAATGTTCTCCCTGTTTTCATTTTTGATGTAACATTTTGATTAAACTTCAAATCATACAGGAACTGTCTTTTTTAATCGCCTATTACCAATATTTCACTGTGTGCAAAGAGAATACCTTTCCTCTGTCCAACTTAATCTCATAGTTCCTGTATTTGAATACCTCTCAAGCATTTAAAAATAGAGAGCTAGCATTAATCCTTGCAGCTTCTCAGAAAAATAGCTGACCGAGTAGAGCATTATCAGAATGACAGAATGTACAGCATTATCCTAAGAACACTGGCAGAAATGTTGACAATACTTGACTGTATTCCTATTTGGTCTTTTTATACAAATAATGTAAATGTTTCTGACTTGAAAACTGAGTTGTTTTTAATTATTCTTTAATGTTCCTTCATTATCTTGGACTACCCTCTCTTTTTACTAGTTCTGGTTTCAATACCTTAAAAAAAAATAAAGGAGGTAGTTTAGCTGTTTAAATATGTATAGTTGTAGGGCTTTTTACAGAAGAACACAGGATAAATGCCAGAATAATGTATCTGCATTTGCTGTGTACAGTGATTTCTTGGCAAGTGTATGAAAATATTGGATGTTCTTTCACAAGAAAAGTTTTATATTTTAAGGCCATGGAATAAAAACCTTTAAGCCATTACTTGCACAGATTTTACCATATGAATGTAACTGATTCTTTAAATCATTACTTGGCTGCTACGGCCCATCTTTTTGTTTTAAAATGCATCACCACTTTACTTGTTGGGTCTGTATTCTTATTAAGCTAAGCCATTATTGGAACCATCTCTTCAAGGTATTGTGTAGCTTCTTTTAGTTAGTTAGTTAGATTGCCCTGATTCTACAAGCAGAATGACTGGTAGTATTCAGGTAGTACTGTAAAGTATCACTTGTGTGTTTTAGGCTGAGGCCAGCCTCTTGGTGATAGTGTGCCAAATTTGGATTTGGGCAAGTTAAGGGTCATCTGTCCCAGTATTATTTCAGAAGCTCTTGGAAAGCATTGTTTTTCAGATTACACCTCAATTACATATGAAATGTATGTTCAAATGCTTACCTTGGACTGCCAGAGGCCTTCAAGTACCGATGTGATCAGCACTTGCTAGAGCGAGCTGGTTCAGTTGTACAAGTTGAAGGGAATGTTACAGCTCAAGAACAATTAAAGGAAGAGATATCTCATCTGTTAACTCTGCTTTGCCAGAGCAGGAGAGCAAAACCGGGAAAAATGCCATGGTTCAGTGGCTGCAACACATACTGAGCAGCCAGCACTGCAGTGGCAGATCACTGTGCCAAAGCCAAAGGATGGAAGCTGTGCTTGGGTATGAACATGCCTTCAAAAGGGCAGAGTGCTGCTCACCTGCTGATGGCTGGGGCAGCTGGTGGAAACTAGGAGTTAAGACCTGGAAGCTGTTGCCTTTTTGAGATTCCATCTGCTCCTGGTTCCTGACCCCATTCAACCTTTTTGATATGCTGCATGCTAAATGCTGAATTGCTGCAGGCTAGTGACCCTTGTTCTAGAGAGTATCAGACATGCAGAATTAGAAAAAGGTGCTAATTTGGCTCTTTTTTCCTCACTTCAGTGTAGAGGAAACTTTTGGCAGTAGGAGTTATCATTTGTTTTTGTTGGGAAAGATGTCTTTTCATAAAGCGTATGAAGAAAGTATGAGCATTTGATGTGTTTGCACTGCAAAATCTTTCTTTCTCCAAGGTATTTAAGGTTGAAAACAGAGTTTAGCATTTTACAACAGAAAGCTTTCCTGTAAGATATCACATTTATGCCTTAGGCTGGGCTAAAAACATTGCAGTAACCATATTATCCATGCTATTTGAAAAAAAAAATATGGAGAGAGGACATGCATTAAAATCCCTCTTTTAATATTTGGTTGGTTGAGGCATAGTTTTGTTTGGTTTTAGGGCATTGGGGAAAGGAACACTGTCTTATTCTCTAAGCAAGTTTATCATTCTCCACTTAACATTTTATCACAGGAGAACATGCTGCAGTTGCTGGAGACCAGTGGAAGATTCTACTATTTTTTTAATTGTCTTACCAAAAGTTGAAGTTATTCTATCCAGGAAAGAAGCCAAGCCACCTCAAAATACAGCCAGTTTCTGCCATTTCCTTACCATTTTTGTACAGATTGTACATTCATTGAGTATTTTCCCTTTATGTACCTCACAGTGCATCAATGAGAGGAAACGTTGTGCTCTGTGTGCACTCTAGGAAACAGGCTCTGCCTGAAGCTTGATGTCACCATGCTAACAACTCACAGCAAACTTGCTTCATTTGTTCATTTTTTTTTCCTGGAAAAAAATTTATCCATTAATGACTAAATTCTCTGGGAAAAAATGAATGATTGGGTGGACCTCTACCTGTAGGTGTAGAGCCATGATTGCCTTGAGCAGACAAATGGGACTGATCCTTTGCCATGTATGGGTCCAGGTGGAAATAAACTGATTGCATGTTTTATTGCAGTTTATGCTGCTTTTTATCCAACAGCCTCCATCTTGGATCTGTGTGTGGATTCTTCACAACATCAGCTGTCTTGCTACTAAGTCACTGATATTGATCTCTCTGGCAAAAAAAAAAAAAAGAAACTTCCAGCATTACCAGTGTCTCATTCTGACATCAAAAATTACTCCTAGTGACTTAATGGGCCTTAGGGCACTCCTTTATGTGTCTTCAAGAGTGAATGGCCAGTTATAGTCAAGTCATGCTCACTTAAAACAAGTAGCTGGACTGGAGGATGAGCGTTAACAGCTGTTGAAAAGTTTGGCCTTTGTCAGGAACAAATAACTGACTGGTGGGTTTTGAGTGGAAAATATTGAGCCAGAAATAAATGTTGAAAAATTTCTTTCCGATACTTGTATTTTAAAAATGACCGTAAGTTCTCGTTAACGGAAAATGGAACAGCTGTCTCTTTCTTTTATTCTTCAAGGAAAACACCAAGCCAGGATCTCTTCACGATGTTCTCATCTGTTCTCTAAAGACATTTATTGTACTTCTTTTCCTTTCTTCCACTATATCCTGGAATGAAGGAGATCATACAGATGTGGCAGCAGCTGTACTTGAATCACGTAGGCAGACCTTCTGTATGTCTTTTTTCTCTCATTTTAGCTCTGTTGGGCTTATCATACTCAAACTGTACCTCTACATTGCACTACTTAGTCATCTGGCTGAACACGACAGACATGCAGACATGGATTTGAGTGATCTTCTGCTCCATGCACACCCCTGCTTGCCAAGGAACAGTTCCTGAGAGGAGCCCTGGAATAAACCATGATTTTGTTCAGTGGGCTAATCACGGTTCTGTGGCTTGAGCACAGTAAGGGGAGATACTACTTGACAGGTGAGGTGCACCTGAAGAGATCTTGATACAGAGCAGGAAATACCATGTGCATTTAATATATGGAGTTTAACGTTTAAGTTCAAGTTAAAGGGATTTTTTTTCTTTTTAATCTCTTTCCTTTTGTGCATAGATGCCCAATTTCAAAGTTGTTTTTCATTTCAAAGGACGATGGAAATAAAATACTTTGAAATGTTTTGATCAAGCAAAATAAAAGCCCATTTTCTCTAATTTATGTTCTGTTACAAAACCATAAAAATATTAAAATGTTACAAAACAAATACTGAATAATTACATGACTTCTAATTTGTTTTCTGCTTAATTTTTGTGAAATGTTACTGCCTTCAATTTTGTAACTTTGCATTGAAAAAAACATTCTGTTGGGTAATTGCCCATAAGATGTGTTTGTAGCCCCACTTCAGATCTTCAAATCAGTCCAAAAATGTTGACAAACAAACCTCAACATCTGCTCCATCAAGTTCCGGTTGGTCTGCGTGGCTGCCATTGTTGGGTAGATGTTCTTCACAGCTTTCTCACAGTCCTCCTGTGGCTTAAGTGTTCTAGAAGACCCAAATTTAGCTTCCAATGTTTTATGAAATCAGTGTAATTTTTGAAGGTTGAATGGGATCAGCCATTGAACCTTTTTCTGTGTGCTTTCTTAACTGTTTCTTATTTAAACCCAGGAATTTCTCCTGCAGGAGCTGTTTTACAACTGCTTGTGTGATTCAAACTTTTCTTTCTGTTCATTCAGTATCACATGCCAGTGCTGTCATTCCCTCGCTAAGTGGTGCAGATTGTTGATAAAAAAAATAAAAATAGATACATAAAAATTACTTATCTATGTGTATTCGATTATCAGTTGTAGAGAACTTACTCTACAGAAGTAGACAGTTCAAAGCTTTAATGTCTAAACTACTTCTTGGAGATTTTACAGAAGACTATTTACCTATTCCAATATGCTTCTCCTGGGGAGGTACAAGTTCACTTTTACTAAGTCTGATGTGCTGCCTTTGCCACTGTCAGAATAACCTCAATTTATTTCTGGATTGGTAAATCAGACTTTGAATCCAGAAGACAATATGGCTTTTAAAAGTCTGGGCTTTGGGGGTTTATTTTATGACCAGCATATCTGGTCAGCCACTGTCCGAGACAATGAGAGAGAAATGGTTGTCTTTGTGCACTTCTCATTGTTATTCACGGGCAGGATAGTCATCAGAGGGTCACATTAAAGTTCATTCAATCAAAGCTGTGGCAGTAGCTATAGCCTGCCTCAGGTCAGTTCCATCTCTTGGGATTTGTAGGGCACTACCTGAAGTTATTTGCGTAATTTTATGTCACATTAGTGCCTTGATACTTTGTAGCAAAGATTTCAAAGGAGCAAATCTGTATCAAGTGTTTTACCCCACCAACAATCCAATTATCTTTTCCCTTTCTGTGTTATTGCAAGCATTTGTATGGAACCTCTGGTATCTTCCAAGTTCATTTTCACTTAGTTGTAATCTATATGTAATATGTATTGTTATCTTTATATTAGTGGTTATAATTGGGTTTTGTATTTCTCTGGTCATGTGATTATTTGCTTGTGTGCTTGTAATTGTCATGGGAACCTCTGTCTTTACTTATGAGATAATCTCTAAAAGAACTCCCTTGTGCTGCAATAGTTGTTTAAGTCAGGATGAGATGAATCTCAGCCAAGAAGTATCTGCTTTTCTTTGCTGAGAGTAAAGGGATTCCAGGTAAATTGTATGTATTTCTCAGTTGCTTAGTTTGGGTGAATCCCAAGTATGTCTTGACTTTATCTCTGTGTGTTGTCCTCGTTTTGGCTAGGATAGAGTTAATTCTCTTCTTAGCAGCTCATACAGTGCTGGGTATGTGTTGGATTTCATATGAATAATGTTGATGCGTGTGATAGATAATGATGCTGAAGAGATGCATATATATCTATTATAAATATATGTAAATATAGGCATATATATGTGCACATGCACACAGATAACTGTATGTATATTAAGTCCAATCAAGTTTTGTTACTTTCGTTCCAGTATCATTTGCAGAGATTTTTATGAGGCTCTTATACCAAAATCATCTTAATTTCTAATGTTTATTTTTTTTATATGACGTACAGTCCTGGATATTCTGAAGAAGAGATGCCCAAGAGGTACTCTTTTTAGTCTTGAGGGGGACCAAAAGGCGTGAAATCTTGCAGCCATGAAAAATGTTCTGATTAGGAATACATGAAGTCTATATATTGGTAATTATTCCTGTCAAAGCTAAATTCCTAAACTTAAGCTGATGGCTTGGAATAAAACCTTAGATAAAAATGATGACATGGTAATGTAAATGTAATGTATGGGCTATTTCTATTTTGGTGACCGTAAAGAGATTGTGAAATGCTCATTTCTTGAAAGGGATGTTATTTAAAATACTAGAAATTAAAATACATATGAACACAACCTGATTCAAAAATCATAATTTCATATATTTTAATGGCAATTATTTAAAAGGTAGGAATAGGAGATTGCCACTTCATGGAGGAGGAAACTCTGAGAAAATAAATAGGAAAGCAAAATAATAACTTAAAAAAACCCAAAAGCAACAAAAGTGTTGTTTTTCTTTCCCTGCTTTTCTCTCTTTGTTGAGCAAAACTTACAAAGGGCAGAACTCCCAAAAGCAAAGCAGTTCTGTTCACACATCCAGCTTAACCAAACAATCTCTTACCTGCTCCAAGATCTGTGCTTCTTCACTCCTTCTGTATCCAATTACATGGAAATCCTTTTCAGAACTGGCTCTTTGGCCTACATTCATTTAGTAGCCACAAACACACTAAGCAGCCCACCAAAACTGCAATGGAATTTTAGCTAATTATTCCATTTCACATCTGACATCAGCAGAGTTTGCAAAGAAAATTAATTTAGTTTAGTCAGTGATATAATTAGCCACAAAACATATTGTTCATGATGCATTTTATTATCTCATAGATTTTTCAGCATCATATGAGGAATAGATATTTCAAATTCCCTTTAGGGAGAAACAGTATGATAAGATTTGCCAGGAAAGTTTTAGCTCTCTACTCCAAATTAATAATGCTTTGGAATAACTCAAATCTTGTGGATTTTTTTTAAGATGCTTTTCTGAGAGAAATTACTCTAATTCTGTAGAAGCTATCATTTTGTGATTTTTTTCCTCACTCTGACTTCTTTTTTAAGTAACCAATGTCTTATCCAGGTTTTGCATTAAACTGAATTTTGGTTTGGCACACAGATATGAGAGCAAAAATGCGCTTTCCGTTTGTAAGGTTATGATGTTCCTCTTACATTTCTTTGAGTGGACATGTGGGAGAACTTGATGGTATTTGAATGGTGGAATTATAAATACCTCTTCATTTTTGTTACATGATTATTGCTATAATGTGCAGGATTTCTGAACACTCATGTTACCTAACATTTCAATTGTGATTTTTGTGTTTAAAGGGCACTATGAGGAGGTGTACGATAACCAGCTTAACTTGGCCTACTCTTTCAAGGAGCCTGAGGACAAATGGTTAAGTGATTACTTTTATGAGCAATGCTTTAACACTGCTCAATTAGTACAAATTGATGGTGGGAAGAGAAAGGCACAAGCGCATGTAAACATGGGCCTCATCAATGAGGAACAAGGTAAGTCACTGAGATCATAAAGCTATGTTACATCAGCCTTGAGACAGTTACATTTGGCAGTTTATTTTTCATCACAGGGCACAACATTTCAATACGAATTTGTTTTGGAACCAAAGTTTAAAATAATTTTTAAAACAATGGTTATGATTTCAATTTTCGGAGCATCAAATAGGAAAACGAAGTCTGTAAATATTCACAGACCCACTTCCTCTGACATTGCATCTGCAGTTGGAAGTACTCCATCAGATAAAAAAGCAAACATGACTTTAAAGGGAGCATTTGTTTAGCACAAAGGTTCTTTGGGTTGGACCTTGTTTCTTTTCACTTGGTTTTGACAAGAGACTTGTGATGCTGCCTTGGGCCACAGGTGTTTGAGTAGGATGGCATCTGTAGATACACAAACTGGGGTGATTTAAAAGGTGTAATTCAATTTAATTCCACTTCACATTTACACGTAGATAGACTATATTTTTGAGTTCTTTTTAAAAATTACCTTCTGGTTCTCTTGACTGCAAATGACACCCTGTTTTTTGGTATGTGACATTGCTGTTTGCTTCAGATTTACACCTTAACACAAGCTCCATTTCTCCATCCGTGCATCTGTATCCTTAAACTGGCAGTCTCTGAAATTAGAAAAAATATTAATAGAAGGAACTAGAATCACAGAACAGGCTGTAAGGGACCTTGGAAGATCATGTGATCCAACCTTTCCTGGGCAAGATGAGGTTATTTTAGCACCCTGTCCAATCGCATCTAGAAAACCTCCAGCGATGGAGCTCTGCCACATCCCTGGGGAGACTGTTCCAGTGAACGGTGGTTCTCACTGTAAACAGTATTACTTTCTTATATCAAGATGAACCTCTTTTCTGTATTTAAAAGCATACATTACCTTTCATGGCCGAGGGCTTTGTATGTGCATAGCAGTCTCAGCGTAGAAAAGGTGTTTTCCTCTGCATGAAACTTCCCTTTGTGGGAAGACAAGCAGTAAGTGAGCCTCAAGTAATTGAATAAAGCCTGGCTTCCAGTTCCAATTCCTAAGTGCACTGCACGCCTGTCTATTGCTTAAAATATGTGATGTGTGTAGCCACTACATTTTTGTTTCTAAGTTTGACTGTGGGTTGAAGCAATTCCAACTCTGAACTCAACTTGTGTCTGGTTTCTCAAATAGAGTGTTTTTTTCTTAAACAAAAGAAGATTCACGGAAATTTAAATATCTGGTAGAAATAGTCTAATTCCACTAAATGTCTGACAGAATGGGGGTGTTTTGAAAGGTGTCCTAATTTCCCAGCAAAACCCTGGACATTAAACATAAAGCCTGCAGCCTTTTCTGTTTTAGTTGAAAGGTTGTTGTCCTGTCTTTTACCCATGTTCTCTTAAAGCCGGAACATCACACTTGTTTTAATATTTCCCTGCATGTTTTCTAGACTACTGGTCATTCACACTGTTTTCCTGTGAACTGCTGCCATAACTTTCTGGCCTGCAACACCCAGACCTGATTCAGTTTTAAAATTTGAACTCATACCCAGAATGAAATAGGAGGATTACTTTTCTTACACGCTGCATTCTTATTTGTGTTCTGAGTTATGACATCTACATTCTGTGTTTCATCCTGAACTGCACACTCCAATTTGGTTCATGACCTTCAGGTATCTCTCAATTATTTTCTGAACAACTGTTGACTGTCCTGTGCCGTGTTCTGAGATCACCAGTTAGTTGTGCCTAAATGCAATTTGTTGCTTTCTATTTGCACTGAGTAGCATCCCGTGTTCTGTTGGGGGTTTCTAGAAATTGTCAAGGTTGCTTTGATTTCTGAAGTTGTCCGTCAGTGTGCATTTTCTTCTTCCTAGTTTGGTACCATTTGAGTATTTTAAAAGCATTTTTCTACCCTGTAATTCAGATCCTTTAATGAAAATAGTGGGTAATAAACTGGATATAGCTTTTTCTATGCTGGCAGTGAACTACTGATAACCAATGTCTGTACAGGATTTCCGGACTAATTTCACTCACCTGACAGTCGTTGTAGGTGAACTATGCTTCCTTAATGCTTTACAACCGAGATATTTTCATTTTGAGTGAAAAATGCTTATTTAGATTGTCTCTTACTCAGTAGAATAAAACTATTGAAGTTGCAGGATTGGTTTTTTGGGTTTTTGCAACCTTTTCACTTGGTCCTTCAGTAGTAAAAAATAAAATTATAGGAAGGTGCAGAAAAGCAACATTCATATCTACTTGTAACTTCAGAGGCACATACTGAATGTGACTCACTACTGTTAGCCAACCACTGACTAAAAATATTTTAACGTTTCCTACTTTTATGATGTGTTAAGTACTGGTTATCAAATCCTTAAATATCTTGAAGCCCATTATGAAAACATGTAAAGTTATGAAATACATTGAGATGACAGAGGAGAGAAAATTTTGTTTTCCTGTTGTAAAATATTAGAAACTTCTAGGAGAGAGGCTTCCTATTAACTTTAGTAAAGAGAGAGAAGGCAAGGTGCATTTTCACTGCCCAGGGTGAAACTCCTCTTTATCTGTGGGGTCAGGCTGTTGCAAATATTTCCATAGAGAGAGGGAGATTAAAAAAATGAAGAATCTGAGAGAGTAAGCAGGATTTGTTTTGAGGAACCACTGCAAAAAAAGACAGCAGCTGTGTTTTCAAGGGTGAAAAACTGATTCAAGGGAGAGTTCCACCTGCAGAAAAAGTGTAAGAGCAGCTGTTGTGTTGGCATTGTATAAAATTGCATGAGTATTAATGGTGTTATAAGTAAAAATTTTAAACATACTACTTTTATATTAGGGCAGAGATTCAGCTTTGTATATAGTTTTTTTGTTCAGTTATTTATGACGCTGTAATCTTTTGTGAACAGAGTATGTCACATGCCCACTTCTGTGGGGACATATACACATATATATGTGTGTGTGCCTTTATGTATACATATAGGAATATGGACATCTACCAGTACAACTAGAGGGATGTCTGTGTATGTATGTGAATGATGCCTAACAGTTACAAGACATTTCATCTGATTTAAGTTGTCATATCTGTATTAACTGCCTTCATTAATAGTGCAGCCAGGAAAATAAGTGAATTTACAAGAGTGAAATTGGTCTTACAGATATACGTGCGTGCATCCTTTTAGGTGTAAATATCTCCTACCACTTCTTTTCAATTCTCTCATCCAGCAGTGTATTTTTCATTACTTGGGAGAGGAAGCTGTCCATATATGCTTAGGACTGATTGCTTGGGAGTATGAAGTTAAACATCTACTTGTAAAGATTGTTGTTTGCCTTGGAAGAAAATCAATAAATTTGCTGGGTAATTTTTGTGTAATCAAATTTAAAGTTCCTTGACTTTCAGCCTGGTCCCTGTCCTAAAGGCTGGATATAATGTGGTGTTCATTAATCTTCAAAGCTAAATATTTGAGGTGTCGGCAGTGTAGACTTCAGTCGTGATATTTGGATGCAGGCGATTAGTAGCTGCCAGTAAGGGAAAGAAAACAGTCCTAACTGAGCAGCCTGCTGCAAACACAAATGGAATGTTCTGCTTGGAGCAAACATGATTTTAATGGCATTTATGAACAGAATAAGATTTTTAACCTCTTCCCTAAAATATACTTTTTGTAAAATAAGGTCTCTGTTTACTAATGAGGGGCTATTCATTGATTATTGTTCATGTTATGGTACCAGTCAGTTTAGCTGTGCTCACTCTATAGTTTGTCTTTCCTCAGAGGGCTGATAATAAGTTATTTTGGCACTGTAGTTACTCATTATTTTACTTTAGTTACTCATTTATTACTTTTCTCATATAGCACTTAAATGTGCTGGAGTCACTTTAAACGCATTGAAAACATGATGATATATTACATTATATTTTTCTCACATTAAATCCAGCATTACTTGTTGTCCAAGCAAATACAGGCTTTGTGACAGAATCTCCATTAAGTAAAATGACTTTAAAAAAAGTGTTTTTCTTCCTGTGCCTTGGATGTGTTTTCAGAAGTAATGTCAGTCATTATAAATGTGTGCATTTTTCTGCATTTCAGAGAATAAGATTAAAATCATCATTTGTTTATATATAGTTAGATTATATTAGCGCAGTTTCTGCTGAAGTTAATTGTGAACTTCAGTTTACACTGAGGTATCTTGTACAAGAAACGTTCTGAGTGTACTGATAAACGTAATGGCTAATGCTAGTTTGTATGTTATCACTACAGTATTTGAGTGCTTTCTGTTTTGTATTAAATGGTCAACACCTACCCTGCGTGAAGTGATGTGCACCTTAAATACATGCATCCCGAAGTCTCAGGCAACTTATATCATTAGAAAGAGCAGTCCAGGGGGAAACAAGGAATTTGTACTTGTAGGGGTTATTTACTCTGAACAGGCTGTCATAAAATTAGATGTATTTCTATATTATTCAAAAGCACAATAAAAACAGACATCCAAAAGTGCACTTGTTCTAAAAGCAGCCCTCAAGACCACTGAAAGCACTATAGGTGTTTGTATTAATAAATATATGTATGTACATACGTATGTGCACACCTACATACACATGCATATATACGTACACACACATTCAAATATAGCTAGTTCTTTAAAGCCAGTGCTTTAGATACCAACATATTTATCTTGATGTCAAGCAATTCTGCATTTGTAAGAGAAGCCTAAAAGTGACTAATTAACACATCTGGTGGTGTTTTTCTAATACACATTTATGACTGTTCTTTCCTTTATTTGCACCCTTACAAGAAGATAGTTTAGTGGTACATTGTTTGTGGGACAGTGGAGCAGGAAGAGTGACATCAAGAACTCTGGAGGAAGCAACAAAAATAACATTACTATAGTCTTACAAATATATACCTTCTCCCCCTCAAATGATGTAAGGATCTCAACTCTCACCTTTCAGACATGGCAGCAAAGGTGGGTGTTCAGAGGCCATGGTTGCTTTCCTGCATGAGGAAATTAGGCGGTGCCCCAGGATCTCTAGAAACACTGGAACACAGCCATGCAAGAAACTGCATCTCCCCCGGTATGAGGGCTGTGAAAATTACGCTGTTAGTCTCAGTGCAGTGGTGATTTTGAGTTAGTCGTCAGATTTATATTCTGCTGGCACATAAGGATCAACAGAAGTGGCAGTAATACTTCATCTGAAATTTTTACAGACTGAGAAGATTGAAGGCAGGCAGAACTAGTGAGAGGAGGGGACCAAATAGAAAACAAATAGCAGTGTTAGATAGCTCAGTGCTGATTCCTGTAACATACAGATAATCCATAAACCCAATTTTGTCTGTTTTTGTGTATTTTATAGATTGCAAGTCTTAGGAGACTCTGAGAAAGAATTCTTTTAGTCCGTTCTAAAGTAAGCTTAGACGTTTCAAAAATCTGCCGTATTCTGCAAATTAATGAAGCGTTTTTAAGTGTTCAGTCCTAATCCAGCTCTGCCTTGATTATAATGTTAAACTCCTGTTGCTCTTCAAACAGACCAGTGTTATGTCAGAGTTGGTCACTTCTGATCCTTCTGCACCCACCCCAAAAATATTATTGAATTGGATCTAATTTATGAGAAAGTTATAATTGTTTTATCTTAATTGTGGATAAAATATTGTTTGTTTCATATGTTGGATTTTGATATAAACTTTTCTGGTTGAAAAGTCTGTCGATTTAATAATTTGTTGTAGAGAAACAAACCATTCTTGCAGACTTTTACAATCTGGATTAAGACCAAGGTATAGGATTTTACCTATCACTTTACCATGCTGTTGAAATTAATGTTTTTAGTTAAGGCATTGCACAGGTTGGTGGAAAGATTCTGATTGTGTTTAGTGGGCATTTTGCAGAATGGTTGGATAGGAAGGGACCTCTGAAGATCATCTATTCCAACCCTCTTGCTAAAGCAGGTGCACCAAGAACAGGTTGCACAGGATCACTTCAAGCTTCTGAAGTATATAATTAACAGATATATTTGCTGAACAGCAACTTGAAGACAGTTCATAACATCTTTTTGTCTTGGAACATAAAAGTCTAAACTGTTTATTTTCCTGTTGTTAGCCAATAAGTTGTTTTTATGCTTTCTAAGAAATTGTTGATTTTGCATTTCGAATTGTTTATGGCAAGTGTTTTTTAATTGAAAACTGTAAGGTATAAATAATTGAGAGAAATTCAGCATACATTCATGAGTGTCTATGCAGAGGAAATATGCACATTTAAGCGGAATTTCCCCAACTGGTTTGCCCTCAGGCAGAAATAATTTATATTCAGATATAAAAAAGAGAATGTTAATATTGCAAAATGAAGTACTAAAAAGGTTTAAAAAGGCAAAAGTTAAAATTGCTTATGAAAGTTCATATGCTTTTGCGTGTGCACATTTTGCAAGTTTATTTTAATTACATAAAAATGTAGTTTCTTTTGTTACTAGGACCTTCCTAAGTATACACAGAATAAAATTCGCCTGTGGGGTGGGTGGCCCACATACACCTTCTACATTAATGGAACTTTATATCTGTGCTGCAAGTCTACCAAGCCCACTGAAACAGCAAATCCTCATTGTGCTGTATAATACAGAAATGTTCTGCTTTATGATCTGATTACAAACCTGCGAGCGGCTGGTAAATAAAACAAATGAGGGGGACAGTATTTGTGAAGAGAGATTAATTTCTTCCTTATTGCCCGTGGAGTGCAGAACTGTTCGTGATAACAGTATTGCTGCCTTTGAACTATGCAACGTGCCTACTTAGCAATGTCATGTTTCCACCCCAGGGTATATAGCCACTGTCTAGAGGTCTCCATGCTACTGTATTCACAAGCCCAGGGTTGACACTGGAAGAAGGCAGCCTAGAATGGAACCCATCTCTGTGTTCAGGAGCAAAAGCAACTCAAATTATCAGCTAAAAGCTACGCTAGCCCTTTCTGGTTTTGTCTGTCCTTGTGTCTGTGTTGGAGATCCCTTTTTGTAAGCAACTTCTTTTGGTTTAAAATGATACCTACTTAAGTGTGTGGTTCTTGATAAAACATGAACCTCATAATTTATTTTTATAATGGGATTTGTCATCGTGTGGACAAAAAAGAACAAAGGGATTTAAAGATATAAATTCATACGTAATTTTTTTCATCAGAAGCTTGAGTGCTTATCAAAGCATGGCAGTGGCCTAAAAGAGAGTTGCAGTTTGAGATATTTAGAGAGTATATAACCTTTCAGGCAGAAACCACAGTTTTGTTCTGTGTTTATACAATGGAATTTCCTGCATGCTTCTATAGCACTTGTGA
This sequence comes from Sclerurus mexicanus, assembly GCA_013396755.1. Taxonomy (NCBI): domain Eukaryota; kingdom Metazoa; phylum Chordata; class Aves; order Passeriformes; family Furnariidae; genus Sclerurus; species Sclerurus mexicanus. Next base: position 653,608 of record VWZF01000989.1, read on the forward strand.
GGTTCAGCGTGTGCTGGGATAAACTAAAGGCTGGATGAGAACATGCTGCTGCCTGGCCAACACTCAGCTGCTGGCTGGCCAGGAAACGTGCTGCCCTTTCCAATACGTACAGCAGAGTTCTGCCTCTTTCTGTCTCTTTGGAATTGGGATCAGTGTCTATCCTCAAACTGCTAATTTTCCCTAAAGTGCTGGGAGCTTACTGTTCTACTGACTTCTTACCACATTTGGTTGAAGTTCACACCAAAACTACTTGGAGGACAAGATGATCATATAGGCTTGTTCCCTCGGGAGACTAACCTGAAAGCGTCTTTTTGTACTGTTCATTGTTTGGAGAGAACATACCTATTTCTATAACAGACCACATCCAGTAGTAACCAAATACTATTGATTTATCATTATATTGTCCCTCCTCACCCCAGGTTGCATATCCCAAACTACTACTTCTAAGACTTATTCCTAGTTGTGATTATTTATTCCAAACAGCTCTTCCAGAAAAAGCGTGTAGGAATAGTTCAGACCTGCAAACATACGCATTTCCAAATCCCATACCTCTGGCTACATAGACCTGTTGCTTAAGTTCATGTAGAGACATATACTTAAAAAGAGTCTCCACATCAGGGAACTTTAGAGACAGAAAGAAACCTTTCCTTAATGGGGTATGAAATTCTGCATGCCCAGTTTGACCATTTAAAACACTTCCTGTCATAGATTTTCATCATATCAACTAAAGCTAATTCTCCTTTGTTATTCTTCACTGCCACTATATCACAAAGTAGTTGTATTGTTTTCTGCTTCCTTAGGAACAGAATACATATGTTAACTGTGAAAAACTTGATTGTAGAGCATAATTTAAAAAGTTTAAGCAGCAAATTGCTAGGAGATAAAGTCTTTGGATATGATACTTTTCTGTCAGTCAGTAGCAGTCAGAAGCAGCCATAAATCCTGATAGATTCTTGGGGAGGACAGATTTAAAAGGCTTGTTAAATAATTGAGCTCATTCACCTGCAAGTGCAGGAAGTAGTTCCCTGGTAAATGACATCTTATTATTACAGGGTTGTTATTGAACCAGCAGGTACTGGCTTGGATTGATGTTATTGAAATTAGGAATGTTTTCAGCTCCAATTAGTACAGTCTTACAGGCTTTTGTACATGCAACATGAAAGCAAAAGGGGCTGTTGAGTTCATAATAATATTCTTCATATAATTATTTTTTGATTCTTACTTTTAAAAGGTATTGGTAGGCCATGAAGATGTTTTGAATAAGAGACTTCAGGGAGAATTCTGTACTGTTCTTATTTTCACCTCTGAAAGTAAATCCTGTGAAAACGAAATACATTCTTTGTGCTTTTCCTTCAGTTGATTTAAATAGAAGTTTATTATTAAGCGCAGGAAAGTAATAATATTCTTTACACTAGGAAAAAGTGAGTTTCCTTAATCCTTTCACTGTCACTGCCACTTTCCTAGGCTAATTCTTCTAATAGAGAACCTTCCAGCTGTGATATAACACCTGAGGGCAGGTCTGTATTCTTGCTTTGTAATAAGCTCTTCAAGTTATTCACAGCAGTATATAAGTGCTAATTCTAAACTGTGTCATTTGCATTTTCATTAAAAGTTTTCACATATGAAAGAGATCTTAAATCCGTTTCTGTTCTCAGGTATTTGGTGATCGTAAAGTTCATTTTCAATTAAGTTAAAATTACTGAACAAATATGGCTGTTTACATTAAAATAGGAGAGCTATTGTATCAGAAATGTTTTAGGATACAATGTGTAGCACTCAAGTAAATTGTTTATATAGGCACTTCTGTAAGAATCATATTCTAAATGTTTTTGGTATCCAGTGTTGCTCTGTTGGCTTTATGTGCATGTTCATAAGAGTATGGCATTTAATGAAGAGATCTTTTTAAAGTATTGATAACCATGAGTAAATTATACTATGTTTGATCTGTGTTAAAGATTCAAAGTCCAAGATCTTTGAATAGAACTTAGAATAAAAATGTAATTAGGTTACATCCCTAAAGTCTGATATATCTTTAAACAAGACTGCAAATGAAACTTTATTAAAACTTCAAATGAATTATTTCTTTGCTTTTTTAAATTCTTTTGCCCTCTCTTCTCTTTCATGTCTATTACTGACATTGCTGCTTGTATTTTACCTGTCTTTTCCAGGGTATTTTAATTATTTACTGCTTAATGACTAGTCCTGAGATGAAGCTGCCCGCTCACTAGCAGACTTCTTTTTTTTTCTTGGCTTCAAAGCTTTCAGGGTTTTGGGCTACCATAGCTGGACCAGCAGTTGTTATCCTAAACTTTCCTGGAGGCAATGTTTCCTTTTACTACTTGTTAAAGAAGGTTCTGTTTCCAGAGGTGCCTTCTCCGTGTCACTGAGATCTGACAGTGTCACATGTCCTCAGCCATTACCAATAATCTATAGAAGTCATAGCTAAGACAAATATTAAACTGTTAGTAAAAAATACCTTACTCTTCAGAGGATCATTCAGAATGGTTGGAACCTTGGCAGGTCGTTAGTCCAACCTGCTTCTCAAAGATACTTCTGAAGCAAATCATCTGCACAACAGAACAGCTCCAGTGCTGGAGCATTGCATCTGGTGTTAAATTTATTATTAGCAGCTATGAAAAGCAAGGGGAATTAGGTAGAATCTGAATAAAATGTAATCACTGCAAAAAAAAAAATTAAACTGAGGCAAGCATTTGACATGAGTTAGCAAAAAAATAATTCAGTGAAACTAATCTGCTTCAGTGACACTTTATTTAAAAGATAATGATCATATTAATCATTGAGATTAAATGCTAATATAACTTGTTTTCATTTAGTTCTGTTGAACTTTAAAAACTCTTAAGCTCTGAAAAGCAGAACTGCAAAGTATGTGCCATTTATCATTGAGTTCTCAGCTCCCTTCCCTCTCTGCATTTGGATAGTCACCTATAGACATTGAAATATTTGTGAAGCCTGAAATGTGAGCATCCCACTGAGTGTGGGCCTGCTCTTATCCAGAGCCTGGAGCCTTGCAGCGTGAGCTTCCTGAATACATTTTGCATCTTAGGTAGCCTTTGCATATTGAAAGCACTTTGATGCTTTGCAAGAATGAAAGAAGTCTTGAATGTTACCGTGAAGCAAGAATTCCATTCTCTCTAAAATGGGTGTGCTGTCATTTAGCTGGTGTTCAACATTGCAATTTTGTCCTCTAGATTAAAATTCATATGTGTATCAAGAAGTGTTTATTTCTATATAATCAAACAAATCAGAAGTTGGCGTCTGACAAATATGTTAACCTAAAAAGATAAAGGAATTTTAAATGTAAACCAGACTTTTGTGTGTTACTTCATTTGAATATGAATGTAAGACAGACAAGTTAGTGGAATTTTCATATGGGACCTGTTCGGTTGTCCTTTTATTTTTTGCCTTGCTGGTCCACAGTACACTATCCCCAAAGCAGCTGTCATTTCAGCTGCCTGTGGGAAAACCTTCCTTCTTTGCAGTTCAGTAGTGTTGGCAGCAGAAGGGGAAGGGATTAGAGAGCAGGCAGGCAAGCAACCAGTGTAATAAACTAGCATTATCCCTAACTTGTGAGGTGTCTCTTAGAGAGTCCTTTAAGCAACACCTTTTTAGCACACGTTTAATATGATAGTGTGTTGATGGTTTGATACAACATACTGTGAGCTGTCCTACTGTGGGTGCTCCAGTCTGCACTGCCCTCGAGTTTGTGTAGGTATATTTGGAGTATTTGAGCTCTAAGGGAGTAATTTAGGTCCTCAGAGGGCAAGACTATATATGCTCTAACGCTCACTGGATTACTGTACCTATGTTTTTCTTTTCAGCAACACATACTTGTATAAGTAGTGTGAGCAGAAATAATGTCTCATCCTCTAAACTGCAACACCCAGCGGTTCCTGAGCCAGACAGTGGCAGATAAAAGTCTTTTTACACTGCTGCAGTCTCAGTCCACCAATGCCATATCTCAGGCTGTGTAATGTTCAACTTTCTTTTATCTCTTTCTTCATTGTGTGCTCAAGCCTTCTGCATCTCAGGCGTGCTCTCAGGTGGCCTTAGGCAGCTTGGACTCCAGGTAAGATCGACTGGTGTATTGTCAAACTGGGGAAATGGTCAGAATATCCCATGAAGAGCCAGTGGGGTCATTACAACGCTCTTATGAACTGCCTGTGTCATTTTGCTGAAACTCCCTGTGGAATCTTTCTGAAAAATTACTATTAGCTCGTGTAAATTAAATTAATATAAGTTTTTATCCGTTATCTTAAAAATATTCACTTGATTGTTGTCTGATGATTGGTTGTGTTTTAGAGGGATCTGGTAGAGCTATGAAACCACAAATTTTTATCTTAAACCCCCTCCACATTTTTTTCTTGCTTTTCAGCTGGGACATAAACTCAGGTTATTGGATCTGAGAGCTGTCCCAGTGACTTCTGCACAGTTCATTTTAGCTCAGTAGTCCAAGGTGGTTCAACTATTTACTGAATGAGAGCCTTGTTTTGTGAGCACACCTCTGTAGATAGGGGCTCACACTGGAAACTGCACCAGGTTCTTGACTATTTCAGCATGAATAGTGCCACAATAATTGTCATGAAGTTCAAGCAGTTAGACTGAAATGGAAGCCTACATCTTTTAAAATTATAGTCACCTTTTTGGGTTTCTTTCCTATTAACTGCTGCTTCAACCAGATTTTATGTTCACACTGTACAGTGAAGTAACTGATGGCAAAAGATTTTCTAGTTCTAGATTAAAACATACTATAATATACTTAAAGCTTTATTGTTCCTTTAGGTGGTTGTGTTAAGCTACAGTGGAATATTTTCTGAAGTCCTCAACAACTGTTTACACTTTAGAATTAAACGTGCTTTCTGCTTAGAGTAGTGCTGCTGAAGCAGTGTACCTTACAGGCCTGGCACTTTTCTTGGGCAGTTGTTTCTGTGGCAGTATTTTCATTGGTAAATATACGAGCTGATAGGAAAGGAAATCATTAGGTGCTCTCAGTATTGCTGAGGCATGGAGCTAGAGCAGGTCACTCACTGCATTTTGCAGATTGTGACATTTTAAATTACCTGTACGCTACTGGAAGCAATCTGTGGACCTAATTAACATCTCACCTAATTAAAGTCAGGACCGTGTGTAGAGAATTCTAGATAGTTTTGCACTGCCTTTCTCTATTAAATATCACATTATTCAAATTAGCATCTTTAATTTCACTATTGAAAACTTCAGATTTGTGTGCTGTTTTCTTAAGTGGGAGTAACTTTTTTTTCCTTCCCCTTCAAGTAATCAATGCAGTGCTGAATGAGTTCATTTTAATGCACTCAATCATGCCTCTAATGTTTGTAGCTTACGGGCGCAAGCATCAGTAATGCAGGAATGTTATATGGCTTTAGTTTGGGCCATTTCATAAAATATTCATGGAATCAAAAATGTGCATCAAAATAGCGGCTGGGAGAATTACATTTATGTGCCTGCTTTTATGGCAGCTTCACATTTAAACCCATTTGTGTTAATATCTAGTCAATCTTTCTACTTAAAAAAAAAAAAAAAGGAAAAATAGTAGCCTCCATATATACCCCTTTCGGTTTGCTATCTATTGTGATGTAACAAATGTGTACTTTTGGATTGGGTTTTAGGAAGGGGAATTATAAAGGAAGTTTTAGATAATATAAAAACGTTTCTCTTCAGTATTTACAAAATTTCATTGAATTATTTTGCTTGCATGAATAGATTTATTTTTTTCCTTCGAAGCAACTCAGTGAAAACTGTGGCACAAATCTTTGTGCACACATATGTGGTTTCTGTGAAAATAAAAGGACTTTCTAAAATTTGAGGCTGTTGGTACAGAGTAAGATATTCATATAGTTGTTTAAAATTGGGTTTTTTACTTCCAAAATTATATTGTGACAATGTCTGCCTCCCATATTTAAGATTAAAGTATTGCTGACAGTGTTTCTTTTGTTATGCCCTGCGTTATATTAAACTATAAAATTTTAGTAGTGGCAGTACGTATGTTGTAAGAGTTGCCTTTCTGGGTTTTGATTCCTTTTATAAGAAAGGAAGAGATATATCAGAGATCCTCAAACTCCATTTAGTATCCACAGAGCTAAATTCTGCATGGCAGTGTGAGAAGAAACATGCAATTGCTATTAACGTTGCCAACTCAAAATAGCTTTACTGCTTCGTGTAACAATTTGCAAATAGATTTTTCAAATATAGACTTCCTAGAAACACCTTCTGGATTTTCTCTGAATTCCTAGAGGTATAAAAATACATTTCTGCAAAGTGTTCCAAGTGATTTTCCTACTCCATTGTTTTTCCTCTCATTTTGCTTTTTTTTTCTTCGTGTTTTTTTTCCTAGTTGATAATAAAAGTCGTCTAAATCTGCCTTGTCACTGCTCAAGTGAGATAAAAATGCTCTTACTCTCGGAAGTGTTCTGCAATTGGCTTATTACTTTCTTCTAATGTTTCTCAAGGTTTTCAGGCAGCACTACATCTGTCTGCAGCCTGCAGTTGCAGTAGTTCGGTGTTTAAAAATTGGATTCCACTGGCCGGATCAATTCCACCTGAACTGACTTATGACAGGAAATAAACTTGCCACCCCCCTGAACAGACAGTTTCCCACATCTGAGTTTCACGTAAGCATTGCAGATTAAAGAAATAGGCTGATATGTCATTTGCCAATGGCAACAAGGGATTTCAGATTCTTTTCACGAAGGAATGAATTCCAAAGTCTAAAAAGTTTCACCTTTTATGAATTTGAGAAGTCTCCAAATAGCTGGTTTTATTTGAAAGAGTCTTCAGTAAGCAAATTTGCAGCCACGTAAGGGCCTTCATGTCAGTAATTCCACTTCTTCCTTGTATAAAAAGCCAAAATACTTGCTAGTTTTCTACTCAGCATTTTCTTTTTGGTACTTCTGCGGGCAGATTGTTTTACCTTTTACTTGATCGTCTTTCTTGGTAATTCAGTGAAGTCAAATGTAATACCGGTCCATTTGAATATTCCCAAAAAGATTATATTGCTTTTGTATTTTGGAACTCGATGGAGATGGATTGTTTCCAAAGATGTTTCACTGAGACCTGGCAAAAAGATTTTCAGGTCACAGCTCTTGTGGTTCAGTCAGCTCTTGAGAACTGAGGGTAAATGGAATGTGCGAGTCTCATTTCTAGTCTGACAGAAACTTTTCCAAGGGGATACTGCAAGTGGGGAAGCACGGCAAAGAGTTAGACACTTCTAACAATCGAGACAGTAGTTCTTAAGGTTGCAGGTATTATTTACCTAAATGATGTGTCCCATTAAGAGATTATATTGCAAAGTTTTAGGAGAAACTCGGATACTGTTTTCAGCTTCAAATTACGTATTGAGGTGATACGACGTGTTTGTTTGCTGCTTCCCGTTCGTACTGAAAGTTTTTGAGCAACATGTGAATCAAGTTCTATTATTCTAAAGAATCCATTACATACGTAGTGTGTCCAGATCACTTGAATGTATGACAATATCCTTTCAAAAGAACAGTCGGTTTATTAATTAGCTTTGGGAAGAATTCCAAAGATGAGTCTGTGTGTGCTTATGACTATACAAGTGAACAAAATGCTAGATTTAGCTACTAACATTAAATTTCAACTCAGCTTCCCATCATTTGTCACAGAGCCAAAACCAGCTTCTTCAGTCAATATCTTAAATCTGCATTTAGCAACTTGAATAACTAGAATTTCTGAGTTGACTGTGCCCTAAGAAGTTAGCTGGACTGGATAGGCAGAAATTCAAATCAGAAGCCTCTTAAGAATGGACTTTAGCAAGTCTTCATCTCTCTTTCCTGTTACAGGTACTGTCTGTGAGTCCCTAAACAGCTTCTACTGGTTTTGATAATTTCCCTTTGCATTTCTGTCTGTTCAGTCTGATGTCAAGTATGTGATATTTTGGAGAGAACATATAGATCTTTTCCTGTTTTCCCAGTGGTTTGGGCCATCTGTCCCATACCTGTCCCTAGCTAGAATGGAACTGAGTAAAGCCTGCTGTGTCCCCTTTCACATGACACTTCGCTCTTCAGCACTTGTGGTGTCCTCTGGGACTCTGACATGAATCGCAGGTTGCAGAACCGTAAAATTATTTGTCTGTGAAACTCATTTGATTCGTTGCCACGTTGAAAGAGAAGTTTCTTCTGCTTGTCAGTTTTAGTTGAACTCATTTTAATCATCAGAGAAGCTTAATATGAGAATAAATTTAATTCTAATAAAGATGAGTTATGTTTTATATTGCAGAGTTGAAAGCATGGTTATAAAGGGGGTAACATATGCAAAAGACAAATCTAAATTGAGTTAATAAGAGAAATCTGTCATAGCTGTTCTGCTGCCTCTAGGTTGGCTAGAGGCCTGGGGAACTAGCTTCATTTTCTCCAGGAATGCTTAAAGAAGATGCCTCTCCAAGCTTTTCTCCCTTCCTTCCCTACAGCTGGGAAACAACTTGTCTCCTTTCCGGTTGCTTTTGCAGCTTGAAAGCAGCACTGCAAAAAAAGCCTGCAAAACAGTAATAGTTCCTTGCAAATCATGTTTGAGAAGGAGTGTAAACTACAAACACATCTAAATGAGCTTAGTTTATGGTTTGTTTCAGCTTTTAGTGGAAACAGAAGTTGATAATATTGATGACCTATGGGACAAGATTCCTCCATCACACACAGGCAAACTCCTGAAGGCAGGATCACGTTCACAGTTCTCCCTTTGTTAAACAAGGTGCTGTGACCAGAATGCTTTTTTATTTATTTCATATCTTTAATTTAAATGGTCTCATCTTACCTGCTTCCCAGCAGTTTTTCCATACGTGTTATGTATGAGGAAAAGTTTTTCTATTCTTTCCAAAGGCTTTGAATTTTCATTATCCAGGAAGCATGGAAAACTCCTCGATGGAATTGTATGCACAGAGATGAATCTAAATGAAGGGAGAAGGAAAACTATTTGCATGTTACAATGAATTAAACTCTGTCTTCAAACTTTTCTTTGCCTTACAGATGTTTGAGTAACTTATTGAAGACCTTGAAGTATATTACTTCAGGCTCAATAATTAATCTATCAGTGGTTAATGCTCTTGCAGTAAATCTACTAGATAAACTCACCAGAGCTGGCCTTGTAATAACTGTTGAATAAATTACTTTGCATAATAATTCTTTTTTCATCAATTAATTTCTTTGAATAAAAATTATTATTTTTTTCCCCACAGTTTTTATACCTTTCTCCTCCACATTTCACATCTTTCCATACAGGTTTTCATTATGGAAAAAGAAACTTAAGGAACGGTTTCAATTGTGATTATTTATGCATAGATGCAATTTTAATATATGAGAACAAAAAAGGCTATGTTCATGAATCCAGAGTAAATTTACATTCCAGAAAATTCTGACTTTGCATCCTTGGGATCACAGCCCCTTAATATTGTGTATCTACAGATGAATGCTAATTTACAGTGTGATAAACTTAAATTAGAGTATTACTGGCTACTGTGAGATTTGGCAGCATTTTCCAGTGATCTCTGAGTTACGTATTGAAGATTCTTGAAATATCCGTAAAATGTTTGGCTGCAACTTACTTTCTCCTGATAAAGTTATTATAATCTACTGACTTTTAAAATTTTTGTTGATTGAGCTGATTTTAATGACGAATGACGTTTTCCAGGTCATGTCATGAAAGCTGCTGAGCATTATGAAGCGTTTTATCAGCTAACAGAGGGATCATCATGGACGGATGAGACAGGCCATACTTACAATTCACTGGCATGTGAGCATCTCTGGAGAATTTATACATTACTAGCAGACAAAATGTTAGAAAATAAAGAATACCAAGAGGCCATCGACACACTAATAAAAGCTTTAGAGATGGCAAAAGGAGGTAGGTGGAAAATAATGTTTTCCCATTCCTTTATTCTCTGTGCATGTTATGATTTGCCCAAGAGGAAAGGAGAAATTGTGAAGTGTTTGGGTGATTATTTCCTGTGAAATTCAAAGACAAATGCTATCAATACACATGCAGATCTCACTAAAGCAGAAATGTCTTCTGGTTGACAGCAAAGAAACTTTTAGATTCCTCAAAGCTGTATCTCTAAACAAACCTGACAATCTTGTGGGAATAATAATATAAAACTGTGAACCCATAATCAGAAAGTGAAGTCACTGATGGAAGCTTAGATCACTGATTTTGATTGGCTAGTCACTGATGATTTGACAATCTTTGAGTGATATTATCTGCCAGAAAATGACCTTTTCTCTCTACATAGTTATTTAGTACTTGCAAAAAACCCCAGTTTTTTATCATAAGCAAACAAGCCTTCTTCTTCTGAATATCTTAGTATACATAAATACTCTAAAGTGAAAAATTACAGAATCACAGAATAGCAGAGGTAGGAAGAGAGATCTCTGGAAATCATCTGGTTGGCTAGAACAGTCTGCCCAGGACTACCCCCAGTCAAGATTTCAGGATTTCCACAGGTGGAGCCTCCGTAACCATTCTGGGGAACGCTTTCCACTGTTCAAAAGCCCTCACAATGATGCAGTTTTGTGTTGAGTTCAGGCCGGATTTCAGTCTGTGCCCTGTGCTTCTTGCCCCGTCACTGAGCACCACAGGGAAGAGCCTGGTTCCCTCTGCTTTACTGATGCCTGGGATCCTGTTGCTCCGTTCTGCCTTGAGTGTGCATTGCTGTCTCGTGGACTTGCTGTCCACTGCGAAACCCGTGTCCTTCTCTGCCAAGGTCCTTTCCCCCCCTCCCCAGTCAGCCCACAGCTTAAGGGATCATCCTGTCCCAGGTGCAGGACTGTGCATTTGCCTTTCTTCAGCTTCATAAGACTGATGAGGTCCCTCTGAATGGCAGTACAACCACCTGCTTTTGGATCAGCCCTTCCTCCCCAGTTTTGTATTGTCTGCAACACGCTGAGGGTGCGCTTGGTCACCCCATCCAGGTCATTAATGAAGATATTAGTCGGTATTGGTGCCATTATTGATCCTTGAGTACGCCACTGGACTTCACGGTGCTGCTTAGACCGTGTTGAAGGCCAGCAACTCATCTACTTTCAGTTTACCTCCCTGTTTTTCTAAGCCATCCGTTATCAGCACCTCTATGAAGATGTTATGGGACACAGTGTCAGAAGCCTTGCTAAAACTGAGAGAAACAATATCCACTGCTTTACCTTCTTCCACCAAACCTTTCATCTTATTGTAGAAAGCCATCAGGCTGGTGAAGCACAAATTCCCTGTCCTAACTTCTTTTTCTTTGGAAGCTTAGTAATGCTCGTTTCTCAGAAGATGCTGTTCAAAGTCTACTTCTACAGAATGACTTTTTCTGGATGATTTTCTTAGATGATTATTGGAGGGCTTCTCAGAAAGTAACATAGAAGTTCTCCAATAATCATCTTTTTCCATGTACAGCAATTCAAGAGCCTTTCATGGTATCCCTTATGGGACATATTTTGCATATGAATTGCACATACAATTAATATATAATATTAATTCAATATTTATAACCAGATACATTAGGGTTTTTAATTTAATAATGTGTGCCCAACATTAATCTGTTACTCAGTCTTTGAGCAATAGTTGGAATAGATAGAATTAAAATATCAAAAATGGCAAAACCAAAAATTAAAATATTTTCCAAATTCTAAAATAAGCTTTGCCACAAGGAAATATGTGACTTTAGAGGTAGATAGTATAACCTAGCAGTCCATAGAAAAGTATAAAATATATTCAGTGAAACAAAGAAATAAAAAGAAATACCTTTATTAGACCAGTAGATACGCTTGGAAAAAAATGAACAAGCTTTCAGGTGTCTAATCCTGTGTGAATTTTGCTGTTTATTATTTTTAGGAGTGCTAGCAAATTGTTTCTGTTTCAGGGGTTTCATTATATAGTCTTTGACTTTAGTAACTCTAAAGAACCAAAATTTCCCATCTTGCCTTTTCTCATGAAGAATAAAATTTTAAAACATTGTTTGAAATCTAAGTGCTTTTCTGTGGTAATTGTGATTAAACCAAACAGGACTTTGGGGGGCAAGGATTTAATTCTTTCCAAGCTAAATGTTTCATTTGTGAACCATATGACAGTATTTGGCTAGTTTTTTCTTTCAGTTAATTTGCTAAATAACCTATTTTGGTTTTATGTGCGTTTTATAGAAATGTGTTGTTAGTTGCCTGTTTGGACCTTTTCTCTTGGCAGAATGTACCCAAATACCGGGAATGCCAATACGATCAAGCAGCTGAAGCAGGATACGTGTAGCCAATAACTTCTCCATTTTTCTTTTTTTAGCTGCATCTGTTGATCAAATACAAGCTTTTAGCTTTTTCTAGAGCTGTTGTATATAAAAGATGCTTAAATCACAGCTGGAGTAAAACTGCTGATATTTGCTCTAGTAGCTAGAAGGACTGCTGATGAAATTTCCCATCAGCGACTTCTTATTGCTACTGAAAACTGCTGGAAATGAAGAGATTGGCAAAATGGATCTGATGTCTTCCTAAACTTACTTGGACCACGCAGATGTTCCAGTGCTGTTACTTCAAATTGATCCCTTTCATAACTTCCCGAGGCTTATATTTAATGCACAGTATACTTGCTGTTGTTCTCTTTAAACTTTAGAACTTTGTTCTGATGAGTTCTCCAGTCCTCATTCCAGAGCCATACTGGCTGTGGGATGCCATCTGTAATGTCCGTTCTGTCCTTCTGGACCATCATCTCTGGTTATGTATTTTATGAATTAGGATTAGAATTTAAAATTTTCAGACTCTCAAACTGTTCTTAAGTGAAGAAGAAAGCTTTTTACATACCGAGCAACTTTTAGCTTATTATCCTTCTGTAAAACTGCAGTTCTGAATCCTTTTGCATTATTAAGCCTCTTAAGAGATATTGAATAGTGGAAAAAACTATGAGGTTTTTGATTTACATGCTTTTAATAATTTTAAGTAACATATTAAGTGCTATAGATAGAGCATTGTTATGGCCTCAGCAATTGCTGTCATTCAGAGTTCCAGAACTAGATGGAGGCTTCTGTGTATTTGGACAGAAAGAATTCATGTGACAGTTGTAAGCAGAAAATCTCCCTTTTCATTGCAACTATATTTATTTGTGCATTTTACAAAATACCCTGATATGCAGTTATGCTCCCGTTTGATTTTTCACTGTTTAACGTATTGAAGCAGATTGATACTGAGCAAAAGAAAGATTTTGGGGTATTTTTAATGTAATTTTATCTACAAGTTTTTCTAATGGACACTGATGTTCTGGAGGGAAATTTTTGAATATAGTGTGATCTAGTAAGAATTTCTGTAATCTGTTTATATTTATTTCAGTATTGAATGGGTGATTTTCTATTGAGGCTAAAATAGACCAGCAAGCAGTTTGTTAGATCAGTATCAGTGAAATAAAACTTGGCATGGAAAAGTGTGATGTACCTCATCAACTGCCTGTGCAGAGTTTTCTGTAACCACTGCTTGCAAGAGTAAATTCCCTGGGTTTTTAGCTGTTTTAGAGTACCTTCACTTGTAAAATAGCCATGAGGACAAGAGAGATGAAACTGGTCTACTGATAGTTCGCTCTTGGTGTTTCATTAAGATTCCTGTTAGCAAAGCGTATGGATGAACATACATCTTGTTTTTATGTATTAGGGTGTGTTAGGTATTTGTAGGTACTTTTTATTTTGTAAATTGAGTGTATATATAGGCTGCGATGATTTTCTAAAGTGAAGACACTGGGACTATTGTTAAACAATGACAGAGAACATTACAACATGCTAATTTGATTGTACTTCATTACTGAAAGATGTTTTCTCTGACGTTGCTGAACCTTCTTATTGACCTTTGTTTAAATCCACAGCCTCTATTTTTAATTGCCACTGTATATTTTTGGGAAGAGATAAATGGCGGGGTAAGGAGAAGGAAAAATTTGCTCCAGTATTTTGACATCTGCATGTTATTTAAGAACCTGCAAGAACTGTCTGCACTAATGTCATTTAGTTCAGATGACGCTGGTAACTGTAACTTGAATCCTTTCTTTAGGGGGCAATATGAAGACACAAGGAGAAGCTGCGTATTGCTTAAGTTTAGCATATCATTTTTCTGGAGAACAATGGACAGCATTATCAGTAAGTTTATTTTACAGTTGCTTGAGCTTTCTCAGTGCCTTTCTCTGCCTCCTTGGCATCTTAGGCATTTGGAGAGTGGAAAAGATTTGGAGAGACTTGGCTCACAGAGCTTTTATAACTGTATCTAGTTCTATAAGTAGGGTTCCATGTGGCTTAAGCATTTATGGTTCCAATAAATTCCAGAACTGATGGAGGCCAGGTTTCTGTACTTGGATCTGTAGAAATAATATAAATTGACAATTCAGGTTATATGTGACTAGCTTTCCTTTTCCTGTATGTATGCATATATGAAACAGTTTTTATTTAATTAGGGTTTTGTATAAAACATCAGTTTTGCAAATTAGTTTGATGCAGTATATTTCTGAGCAATGATGAAAAATGTATCAATTCTCATGTTGAGTTTTTCAGGCCATCAGGAATTTAGAAGTATGAATTGCTTTTGGTATGAAAAGCTGTAACGATGATGCAATTCCTTCTGTTGATATTTGAGTTCAAACGCCTCATGTTTCCCTTGAGCCTCAATAATTCTAAGACAATGAGAGTTCTACATGTGGAATTCTTGTCTGGAAGGAGGATTTTTCTACATCCTCATAGCTTTAGTGTGAGGAAAGATAAACAGCAACTTGGTTTGTTTGTCCTCCATGGTCCTCTTAGAAACACTCTGTGGAAAATTAATGTTTGAATATTTTGCCCTTGATTATTGCAATTAATCAGCTAGATAATTATTATTTCTGTTTGTTCCTTCAACTGCAGGATGACTCAGTGTTTATTAATGAGCATGATTCATGGAGGTCATTTGTTGTGGGCATTTGTTGTGGTGTTTTATTTTTTTCAGAAATAGACAACAGAAGTCACAGAATGAATTCACATACATTTCAATATTACTTCCCTGGCTTCTGAAGAGTAGGACGTGTTCTAGATTTCTGTCTCAAAATGTCCTTTACGTGCTGTTTGTCATGTGTGATATGATTTTTCTTAAAGTTATGACCATCTTATACATAATTCTTCCATGCTCATAGGCCTACCTTCTATATAAATCAACTGAATTCTGAAAGTGGGAGCCCGTTCTCCCATCAGGCACAGTTAAAGTCTGTAGCTGAATGTGAAAATATTTCAAAATTTAAAAGCTCCCTATAATGTTCTATAATTGTTTCTAATAGTTGCAACAGCAAGGAGAATATGGTATTTGATCTCTCTCAGGAATACAGTATGATAGATTAGACTAGAATGTTTTTGTATTGCAGTTTACCTGCCGTTGTTTTTTGACTGACGAGTGTGTCAGCATTCTCGCCTGAACAACTTTTCTGTTAATTTTCTGAGTCACAATGTACTGTTTGAATTATGAAGATAAAAAAATGGGCTAAATAAAAAAAGCCTGCATACATGCTTGATCTCTCCGTCACAGGAGAAATTAATTTAATGAACAAGTCTCCAGGATATACAAAGGATCAAACTACCCCCAAAGGTGTCAAAAATATTGGGTGTCCTGGCATTGTCTCCTTAGGATCAATTGTGCTTACATTTTATAGCTACTCCTTTCCTTTCATTGCTCCCCTATGTCTCCTGTCAAAAAGTTACAGCAATCATTTGGAAGTTCTATTTCTTCTTATTGTATGCAGAATTATTTTTTGAGGAAGCTTCTGAAACCTTGAATTTTGTAACGTACTACTGTTAGTTTAAAACATATACCTAAGAGGTTGTGCCTGTTGTTTTTAGCCCTACAAAACCCCCTGACAGTTAAGGAAGGCAATGTGCAATGATGTTAATAGGGGAAAGGAGGTCTCTGTAGTACAAAGCAAATGATACATTATGTTAAGAGTATAAAATGTTATTTTAACAGTAATGAGCATACCAATACTTTTCAGTGTCAATAATATAGTGGCATTTCCTAATATAATGGCGTTTTCAATAATATTACATAGGAAACCTATGAAGTACCTTCATTCAGAAAATATAGTGTGTGCTGTGGGACTAAGAAGAAGGGGTACAGTTTTATTTCCTGTTGTCCTTAAGAGTGAGAGCAGTAAAATATCAGTGGTTGACAGTAGTGTAGAGCACAAGTTGTCTTCACTCTTCAGTTGGAAATCATTGCCTAAAATTTCCCCTTCTGTTCTCAGTTTAATGGTCTCTGTATCCAAGGGGAGCTCAGATGCTTACGGAGATGAAATCATTGCATCCCGTTCCCAGAGGACCACTGGTTATCATTACACATAACATGCAGACAATACTGCTTGGAGCCAGTTTGCCTCATGGTAATATGTAGTTCATCACCAGCTTCTGTAGCATGCTAAAGAGGTCTTGCCACGCAGCTTGGGACTATTCGGATGTAGACTTGGGGGTCTCAGCAGTTATTTCCCTGCTTTGCATCAGTTTTCATCTTCTTTATCCTTTTGTGCCGTGGCCCACCTCAGGCAGTCTCCTTCTAGGGGAATCTGAAAGGAGCAGCTGTTACAGACACCATTTCCTCCAATTGTTGCCACTTGGTTCCTTTTGCTCTTTAGCCTGCTGCTCCCTCCCCCAACACGCGCACACAGGAGAATGCATATGAACTTGTTTCTCTTTCATTCATGTCTTCTAGCGGAGCAGAGAAGCATATGTTCAAAATAGTCATTATCTGATGCAGTAATTAAAGGTTGAAATGATTAAGCTGCAGCCTATGCTATAAAAAATATGCAGTCACTCTGTATCGAATGGGCTAGTTTTGTTAGAGGAGGCTTTTTATTTTCTGGGCGCTTGGTGTTTAATCTAACGTGATTTGATTTGGTGTATAATCTGTATAAATTAGTTTAATTTTATTTGATATATATGATTGATTTCAGTGGATGTAAAAATATAAGTGTGTGCAAGTTTAAAAGCCTGAGAACTAATTATGTTCAATAGCAGTGGGGTATGTTCGTAATATTTTTCATATCATCTGGTTTATAATCAAGCCCAATGGCTTTCCCACAAAACACTAATAGTTCACATTATATAGATTTTATCTTAAACATTATCGATTTTGTCCGTTCTCCATATTTTTAAAGCAAAAGTTACTCTTTACTTGTTTGTTCTTCTCATTATACAGGCTGAGTATTAAGTGAAACACTTGTGTCATTAGAAATCTTGCATAACATATTGTAATGTAATGCTTGGTGTGGGAATTTTTTTTTTAGACTAGGCTTTCAAAAATGCTTCAAAGTGTAGGCTATCATGGATTTTTTTCTCATTCAATTACAGTTGCATCCCAAATCATTGGGGATAATCCAGTTCCTCATTCCTCATTGAAGTGTTAGGTTTTTTCTAAGTATTACTTTACTTTGGATATTGAATCCTGTGTTTCAGATATGTTACATATTTAAAAAAATAGAGGCAGTATTCATGAGTACTGAGGCTCATGCCGAACTAAATGTGACAATTTATGGCATGAATTGTCAGAATTACGACATACAAGCCACAGGCACAAAATTATCGAGCAAATTTATGAACTTACAAAGACATCTTCACATTCAAAATGACCCTATTAAAGTAATCAGTGGTGATTTATGGCCATAAACTTAATTTCTGAAAATCTCTGTGTCAAAACAACTGGAATTTTTGTCTCAACTCATGCAGAGATGATATAAAGTGTAGCTGAGATGGAGATATTCTGAACTTAGTTTGTACAGTATGTTTTATGTAATGTACTATGTAGGTATACAGATTATACCTTATATCTATGTATGTATGTATGGACTGGGTGAATCAAGGAGGATCTTAGCAAATAAAAGAACTCCAAAAGGTACACGGAGCGTTATCCTCTTTTCTCCCAAACATTGTGGGAGGTGGTTGAGAAGGATGAGCATCTTTCCTGTGAGGTTTGCTTGCTATTCTGGTGCTTTACTAGAAGGCTGAACTTCAAGACATGTTTCTGTCAGTGTGTCTCTCTGGGTTTAGGTTTACTGTCTGGGTTGAAGTTTAAGCTTTCAGTGCTGCTACCACAAAAAGAAACACTGAAATGGAGTCTCACAATACACATCAAAAGATACTATTCAATGGAAATTACTTCACCCTTCTTTCTATTAAATCAGCCAGATTTTCCTTTATTCATCTCTAAGTGATATTTAGCCATTAGTACTGAAGTGTAACATTTTCAGCTTAGCAAATGGCAGCAACGTGCTTGAAAAAACATTTTGGCATACCAGTTTCAGAAAAGGTCTCATCGTTCCTAGAGGCTTCGCTTTCATTGGAGTGATTTTTAAATTGTTCTGAAAACTGTAGTCATGTAGGAATTCAGTGTTTTTCGTATCTGGGGAATGAAAAACCAGACAAAACTCTGAGTCACCTTTGGAGGTAGGCACTTCTGATTGATGCTGATGCTCACAATAGATTATGTAAAGAGAAAAGTGTGAGCCAATTCTGAAACTGATTAAATTTCATGTTTCTGAAGGGTCCTGCTGCTGCTATACATTGGTGAAGATAGTGCAAACAAAATTATGTGAGAAAATTAGTATTGGGAGTGAACTTTGCCCTGGCGAAATGTATCGATTCAAATACTGAGGGAATTAAGAAATTAAAGATTACTTGTGTTGAGAATCTGAAAGAAGACCTGAAATTTCAGGAAACAGGTGAATGTCTGATCATTCAATGAATTTTTTGTTGTTAATTTAGCACTTAATTCTTAAAGTGAAAGAAAGATCTGACTGAAAGTTAACTTTGTCTTAGAGAAGGAAGGATTTCCCTTGATTGAATTTATGTTTTTCCTATCTTAACCATTTTTTTAAATAACCAACCAACAACCAAAAAAAATGTTTTGAGTAGCCCTGGGATGCAGTTACGCTACTTTCCTTTGAATCATGGTATTGTCTGTGGTTCAGATTGCATTTTGCTTGTTTAATGACATCACAGTAACTCAGTAAACTGTATTTTTGTCAAGATATACGTGCCACAAGAATATCCTCTGTAAGAAAACACTCTTAAATGCAGCACTGTTGCATGATTACTAGTCAAGTTATACAAAAATTATAGACCATGAGTAACCAAAAATATTAAATACATTCAAAATCTATTACCTGAGTGTAAGAAAATCAGATTATCACATTTTTGTGTTTTCTCATAGAAACAATCAAAAAAAAATGCACTAGTAACTTGTTGATATTGACCTTACCCTTCAGGAGTCTCGTGTTCCATAAGAATGACTGCCAAAACACCATAAACGTGTGGTTTTCCATCTCATCCATTGCAACTTTCAATTTACTCATTCATACATCCCAAAAGAGTAAGACAACTGCAGTGAGTTGCAGGTTTGACTGCACGGTGCATTAAATAAATCCGCAGCACCTTTTCAGAATTTAGGATTATCTGGCCACTGGTGTTCTCAGGAATCTGAATGCAAGTTAGTGACAAAACATTTAAAACCCCAATTTTGGGGCCTATGCCTGCAGGACGTTGTTTTGTTTGTTCTTAATTCCAAAATAATATGAAAGTTGCTGGGGTTATATATATTTATAAGGTTTATGCAGCCTCACTTAAAATATATTACAGATATATATAATATATATATTCTATAATGCGTCCTGCATTTAGAAATCATACTGTTTAACATACCAAATGTGGTTACCCAAACTTCCAACTCTATTTTTTTATAAGATTTTGACTCAGGGTGTCTGCTACAAAATGAGAAGTTTGATTATTGCCTTACACACACACGCACTTGCACACACAGACACACTTTCTGTATGAGTTTGCAAAGAACTGGAGGGGACTGCAGTGTAGCATCAGTAAAAGTATATTTTCATAATAAAAGATATTCTGAGATCAAGAGAACTCTTTGTATGACTCTGAATCATTTCCATGAAATTGTTTGAACTCAAAAGAGGCAAATCGTAATTGTCCCTTACTGGAGGTTTGCTCAGCTCTGATTTGTTGAAGCATTGAGGACAAAGCCATAAAAATCCCTTAAACTGCTCTGCAAGGGAATAAAAATATTTTTGCATCTATTTTTCACCAAGACACTGAGTGCAGAGCACTTGGCAGTCATGGAGCTCTCGCTCAGGTCCTGCCTTTTTGATAGAGTTGCTGGGATGGAACCATCTCTGCATGTTCTCTGCCAGGTATGGCCAGTGCAGATGGCTCTTCCTTATGCTTTGCAGGCAGGGTAGGAGCCAGATTGGGAACACAGCTAGACACTCTCTTCTGTGGGAAAGGAGGTTGCAATTAGTCCACTTACCCTGACTGAGGTTTCTAAAACTCCACCTGTCTTCTGCTGGTTAAGGGATATGATTTAGGAATTTTCTATGTACTCTATTGAAACTTTTTTAGAGTAGCTAATAAAATACACAGGGGGTTTTTTTAACTCAAATACCTGACAATATACAAGTTTCCACTCATTTCATCCTCACAGGCTAGGAACAAAAAAAGAAAAAGCAGTACAACCATATGTTTTAGAAGTTATTTACCTTATGAACTTTAGACTATATTACATTTCTAGCTAAGGTGTGCTAAACCTCAGAACTCAAATGCTGTATATAATTGAGGGAAAGAGATAGTTACAGTATGTCTAAGTTTGTGGCTTGTTATCTGAGAAACAATGGTGTGCCAGATTTTAGGACTGTCAGCCCATTAGTGTATATCCATTAGTGAAACTGCATGTACTATACCCAGGGCTGTACAAATGGCTGAAAAACTGTAGGAGAAATTTTCTAATTCCATTAGATAATAAAGTTACAGAAGTCAGTCTCTTAATGTGTTTTGAGAAATGAAATGTTTGTGCCCACACTGTACAAATTCAGGAATTTCAGTACTTAAATGCAAATGTATTCATAATCTGGGAGGTTTTGTTTTCTGTTGTATAGTTAATTCTAATGAACGGGTTATAAAATATATTCTGTAAAGTAAGGCTTTTAAAATTAGATTGGTTTCTCAGATTGGTATAGTTCAAGCTACAGCAATTCACTTATTAAATACGTGTTTAAATTTCAATTCAGTTATTCTCATTGACTTCAGGGGGACAACTCATGTATTCCGGTGTAAGCAAATGCATAACAACCTTGCTTGATTAGGACCATCGTTGGCTAGATTGGAGAATAGGTCTTGATTCAGCCATTAGATCTTAGGGAATTTAAAATTCATCCTTTGATAGATAAATAACCTGAGAAGTTAAAACACTGAGATGTGCCGGTGTAAAACCTAGAGCCTCCTGCCTCCTTGCTAGAAGCAATTTGTTTTGCTGATTTGCTTTCAGCACATGTATTATTTCAGAGCTGATCAAAAGAATTGGTAGCAAAGTGTGAAATAAATTGTACTTCTAAATAAATCGATTTCACATTCCTTGGTGCTTTAAATGATTTTAGTAATATTAATATTTAAAATATTTCTGTCTGAAATCTTTTTGTGACTACATACAGCAGTAATGGCCACCATTTCATTCTGCTGTTTTTCATACTAGTATATTACACAGTAAACATTGTAAAAATACTATCTTTTAGCACTGAAATGGTTGCAAAAGATTTCAAATGTCTATTTGCATGTAAATGACTCAAGTTTTATTCAGTCAATAAGAACAGTCTATTAATCCTTTTATTACATTATATGGGTTAAAACTTGAAGAATATAAGGTTTTAAGCTGAATGAGAACTTTTCCTTAACTTCTGTATTGGTTTGCGGAAAACTAGTCTTTTTTAATTGGCTCAAATTGTTTTTATACTTTCCCAGTTTATCTCTGCAGTTTTTACCATTGTGTTATGCAAATTTTAACAGTTTGTTTGTTTGCTTTTACCTAGGTAAACTTTGCGTAGTTAAAAATATCTGTTCAAGAGTGGACTAAAGATATTAATAAGCATGAAACAGAGTGTTTATAGGTGCTTTGTCTAAGGAGTAATGGGCATTGAAGCATGCATATACATACAGTATGATATTAATGTCTAAGCAGGCTACAGTGATCTGACAGCCAGGTACATTGATGTAGACACAGCAATCTGATAAAAGCAGTCCAGACATCTGCATCACAGTGTTGCTATACAAAAACATTTCTGAACAATTCATGTTATTGCACTTACCCAAATTTCCAGTCTCCTCCACCCCTTTCTCCTTGTTCCTTTCTCTGGCTCTGCCTTTGTCTCTTATGTACTTGCGGAATCTCATTTTTCCAAGTCACCTCCATCTGCTTATGTGTCAGAGTGGCCCTCGTGCCACACATCACATTGAGGAATTCTCAGGATGAAGGGCTGTATTCACATCACTACTTCTGTCTCAGCACTGTTTCATGCTTGTCACTGCTCGGCACTCAGCGCCAAACTGCCTTGTTTTGTCAATAACCATTTATTTGTTGCTGGAATAGTAGCAACCATTACATCTGACCTCCCTGTTTCATCAATTATGAATAGATTATTGGATGTGAACATCTGCAAAAGCTTGCTGTTGAACTTACCTCCTGGCTGGGATTAGATAAAGTATTAAACTGTTGTTTATTGTCAGGCCAAAACTCTACTGGGAAGCCAGGGAATTCCAAGACTAGCAGACTCCCATCAGCAAGCACCAAAAATTGTTTAGTATTGCCACCGTTTCCCGTAAGATCGTAGCCATTTATTATTTACACTTATTACTAGTTGTTATAACATACTTGATAAAAGCTCTTGGCAGGCACAGTGTTTCCAGCTATTGTCACATCTGTCAGGATGGAAAGGATACATAAACTGTTTTTTCCTCTTATATTGCTGTTAAAGGGTAACAGATGAAGCTTCTTCACTCCAGACTGTTAAGCCATGCTTTATTTTGAAGAAATATGTCAACAGTGGCTGGTTTGGAAAACATTACATTCCCATCCTAGATAAAGACTGCAACAACCTTTACTAGGGCAATGTCTTTTGCAGTAAAGATTTCAAATGGTACAATAATAACAAACTAAAATATCTGCATTGGTTTGCATAGTTTTTTGCTCTGAAGGACCTGGATGATTTTATTTATTTTAATAAAACCCTTGATGAGGTATAGGAAATAACAAAATAATGAAGTTGTTGGTGTAGAGAATCAGAATTATTATAATTATTAGTGGTAGAGAAGGCCAGAATTGAGGACAGTAATACAGAAATTAATACAGAATAAATAAGAAGGATGGGAGCACAAGTTAATGTTTATTCAATCATCTGTACGTTTCTTCTCTCTCAAGTTTCCTGTGCAGCAAAATGAAGCATACAGGGTGAACTCCTGACCTTGTGGAAGCCAACAGAAGTTTGAAATTACACTGGGGAAAGGAACTTTTTCAATTAGTTACTTGTATTTACATATCATCCATTCAGAATCAAAGCGAAATGTACATACTCTGAATATTAGGCAAGGAACACAAGTAAGACTTGATACAGGCAAAGAGCCCTAGGTCTTATCTTGATAGGCTGTTAAGTGATGAGTGAAATGTTTGTCTGCCCTCCTTTAATCCCTCAAACAGATGCAGACACGAGCACCTGAAGCATGTATTGCTGTGCATTTATAGAGCATAAAGGTAAACATTGCACTTGATAGCCGAGTGTATCAGGGGAGGGGGAGTGTGGACTGGATGGAGCAGTTCCCCACAGGGAGAGAGTGAGCCAAGCAGCACCACAGTGGTAGCCATGCCTAGCAAGAGCCCGGGAAAAGTCTTCAACAGGGCTGTTCCACTTTGTCGTTTGACTAGGACAGACTTCTGGGTGGATTCTTCTACTTCCCTCCCCTGTCCCTAATTCCCTTGCTGCAAGATGTGTGCTTATGCTGTGCATTATCCAAATACTCACAGCAAAGTCCCTGGAATAGCAGTTCTGGAACACAGCGATTTGGCCAATTCCAGACAAATTCTTTCTGTCTGTACGGAGAATGACAACGTTTGTGCATTTCTGGTTGGGTTTTTTTCTGTTTATTTATCAAAACAGTCCAATGCAGTTGGATGGGGCTGAGGGCAAAGAGTTAACATGCACAGAATTTGAGCTGGTGAATTTCAGTTGTGGGAAATGAGAGAAAACCAAGAGTGGTGGCAAATCAGGGGTTGCTCCCTCTTTCCTCAGAGTGGCACCCACTTTCTGTATCCCTTAACTGTGCACTTGCAGACAGAAGGCTGTATTGCTTCTACCCTGCATGCTTACTGTACATTTAGCATTTAACAGGCTGTGGCCTGCCATTCAGTTGATACTGGTGTATGATTTTCCTGGGATCGATGAGCTCTGCTCGTTGTGATCAATACATTACATGAAACAATGCAATTTTCTTATTGTTGTCCAACCTCTCCCACACTGTTTTGCCCGGAATAAGAATATAACTGGGTTTCTACCGTGAAACTTCTCTTACTCAGCATTGCCACAGGTGTTTAAACCACCCAAATTATGGTAATAAAGACTGAACGTTTTAGGCATTTTTAAATATGCATTTCTTGGGGAGCTACTGGGCAGAGTTCACTGAACTGCAAAATGCCTGTGCACATGGTTCTGTTTTCTTTTATTTTCACTGAACTGTATCACAGTGATTATTTAGTGACCATCAGAACTATGTGGGGTTTTTTCTGGAAGTATTTAAGAGGTACTAAGTGGTATGAGGCCAGTAGTCTCACTCGATTGCATTGTCTGTCTACCAACACCTATTGTTGGCTTCAGAAAAACGCTGTCAGATGCTGCAAGCCAGGCTGGGCCTTGGCCTGCGACTGCAGCGCCTGTCAGGAATCATTAGCTAGTGATCTCTTTGACTAATGTTCCAGCTGATTGTCTGATTCGTGTTCAAGATCTGTAAATGAGGCAGAAGCGTCTTTACTGCTCACCAGCTGTGAAATGGCTCAACAGAGCTAGATCTTCAGAAATTAAAATAAGTGTGTCTCCAATAAAGTTTGACAATAATATCGAGTGTAAAGCTGAGAGCAAAACTATGGGTTTGTGTTTTTTTAAGGTTACAGTATTATAAATCAATATTATCTCATTGTGCTTTTAGCAGAGTAATATATTTTACTGAAACAGTGAAATACTGGTAGTAGTATTAATCTTGAGTTGGATAGACATTCTTTATTCAACATAAATGTATACTTTTGATTTTTACTCTTTTGTCCATTATCCCCGGATATATGACTGTTTAGCACAACCTCTGTCCTTTTGTCTGAGTCCTCGATGTATCCTAATGGAGTGTGTGCATGTTTTTATATACATATAAAAGAAGTACAGGAGTGGCAACAATAAAAATTAAAGGGTGGGATTTTGAGGGGAGTGGGAGGTGTTGTGGGAGGAGCTGGTGGATCTGTTTTATATTAATGGAATAACCCCCCGAGTGTCACTGGCACAATGCTGAGATGACTGAGAAGGAAATCTGGGCCTGAGATCTGACTAATATTTTTCTTGGCAGAGGAGGTAAACATGAAATTCACCATTAGCTAGGGAATTGGTGCAAGACCTATACCACAAATAGGCTTTAGTTTGGAGATTTAAGCTGAGCTTATTATTTTATTTTAACACTGTAACCAATTGTAGAAAAGACAGACTTACAAAGACCTGGGAAGGTAATTGTATAATGCATTCTATTTTTTTTTTATTTCTATTTTTGAGCCATAAAAGCAACTTTTTCCTTTTTTCCTTTTTCCTTTTTTTTTTTCCCTGCACATGCCAAAATAACAGTAGATGGCACGTGGACAGTTATCTGTTACACAGTTCTTCACCCTTCCACCTTCCCACATCCTGCATGGGTGAGAAAAAGTGACTGAAACCCACTGTTCATTTCTGTATCAGACTCTGATTCTCATGCTATTTGGGTTTTGTGAACCAGTATTTCCACTGCAGACCCACAGAAGTCAAAAGTTCGAGATAATCAGTGTGGTTGGTCACACAGAGCTAAAAACTGTATCATGACCATAATCAGCGCAGGTTTTATATAGAGGTAGAAAGAACTGTACATTATTCTAATCTGTTTACCTTCTTATACCACAATTTTTCCCACTAGTTGCTAGGAGTATCGAACTCCCTTTGATACTGAAATTTTATAATAATGTTATAGTGGAGCCTAGCATGATCAGGATAAATATATTGCAGCAGCTTTATTCCTCAGAACTCTTTGTACATAGCTAATTCTAAAAAAAACCCAAACAACAATGCAAAGCAAAATGTAAAGAATAAAAATACATTTTGACCCTTCAGTAACTCTAAATCTTTGAAAACTTTGTCTAGATATATAATATGTAAAATATGCATTTCTGGTTATGCTTCTGTCTAAAGGTAGGGATACTTTCATGGGGAGACTACAAATTCCATTAGATCCAAGTGCTATGAACCCAGTTAGATGGACTGGCTGTTCATATCCAGGAAAGTTTTCCTGTCCATTTGTTGTTTTCAGGCAGTTTACAGATTCTGACAGGCATCACTGTGTCTGTTCTGCTTCCTTTGCCAGCAGGCAGGCTTTATAGTTTTCCATTTCAATTGTGCCTTAATTGCAGGAAAGTTTGGGTGAAATCCTCTAACGCTTTACGTTTTAATCCAGCATTTTATCTCTTTTTCTGTCCTGGATGTTGAAAGTCAGGTATGCACCACAGGTGAGGAGACTCCTCTCACTTCCTACACATCAGTGGATACTGGTCAGTTGTAGCATACATGGGCACTACACAGCTCCTCTCCATCAGGCATGTGTCCTTCTTTGTGTCCCTATATACTATCTAAAGTTGGAGGAATCATTTGAAATACAGAAAGAGTCCATTTTCTATTGTAATTTATCAAGATTTCTTCCCTTTCATGTGGATGCTTAAATAATTGTTATTTCAATATTATTTAGAATGAAATATCTGATTTGTGTAAAGTAGTAGGAACCTAGGACCAAAATGAGCACTTTTCATCAATATGAATGAGTGGCTTTATTTATTTACTTCTTTCCCACAGCTGTTGCAGAGATGCAGGGAACCAGCCTTTTACTTCAGCTACTCTGTGTATGGTTTTTCCTTGGTTTTAGCTGTCCTTTTTAGGCTTTGTGATATCTTTGATACAAAAAAAGATGCACAGTAGCCAAAGCCTAAGTAACCTTTCTGTGCTAGGTAATAATGACTAGAGGCCCTGTGTCCTAGCTTAATGTTGTAGAGGCCAGTTTAAACTAGGTGTGATTTCAGTCCAGCACGTAACATTTTTGACACCTTCTGACATTCTTATGGCAGGTTTTCTAATACGGGCATGATTATTACAACAAACGTTGTAGGTCCCCTGAGTTAAATGCAATACCGGGAACTGGTTTTTGGACACTTGTGTGCATTTCTGTTACCATCATGGATTATTGGAAGGACACACTGTGGCCCCTGATGAGGTTAAGTGTGCTTTCAGTTTAGGGTGAGTTCTGAACTGTGACAACTTCCTAACCGAAATAGGATGCAATGCTGATGTACATGAGAACACAAGTGCTAAGAAAGTACTTGAGGGATGGTAAATAGGGCAGTGCTACTTTTTGTGCACACAGAGCTTATATAGCTAAAAACTAAGAGCCATGTCCAGGGATACTCGTGCACATAGTAAAACTCTTTCAAGAACTGGGGAATCTGAGTAGTGGGAAGCAGTGATAGAACTGGTGACATCCATAGCATTAGCACACACAGCTTGTCTTCTTTTGAACCATGCGCTGTGCCAGTGACAAGGGATGCAATCTTAATAGAAAATGCCCTATCTTTTACCTCGGTATAAATAGGCATCTTGGGGTATGCGAGATCCTGTCGTATGTCCCTGGGCATCTCCCATCCCCCATCAGAGCTGGTAAATGACATTCACCACTCCTTTCTTGGAAATGTGCAAAAAGGATTTCTATAGAGAGTCTTTGGAGATTTCCTGTTTTCTCATGTGTGTAATAGATTGGGTCAAGCAACAAAGAGGAGGGAGGAAAGAATAAGATTTAATTTTATATGCACTCTCCCATCATCACCATTGGAAAAGAAAAAAATGGATGAGAAGAGAAATTCTGCAATACAGGTGATGTCAGTGGTAAATTGAATTAAGATCATATGTTTTTATGCAGCAGCTGTAAGTCTTCAGTTATGGGAAGGGTCATAATGATGGAGTACATTCCAAACGTTAGCAATCTGCTTGTGTGTGAATAATTAGTCAGAAAAATAACAATGTTATCTACAGTACTTCAAGCCAACATAGATTAAATGTATAACCTATAACTTATTTAATTTCTGGGCATCTGAATTGTACTAAGGTAAGTTGCAACAGATTAAAGAAAGAAATAAAAAAAAAAAGACCAAGTTGTATTTCAGCGTATCATTCTAAAACACTGTGAATTCAAAGGATTCAGTCGTAAGATATCAGAAACTCATAAAAGCACAAGCTCTTCAAATCTTTTAAATTATGGATAAGGAAATTTATGTTGCAAATCAGGTGGTACCTCTTTGGTTTTTGCAAATTGGTGAAATACAGAGATTTAAATGCAAGTTGCATCTTTTTGATTTCTAATTATTGAATGGTTTCAAACAACTGTAAGTAATGATCAAAACCCGTAGTCCCATTATGGCTAACTAGAGAACAGTTGTAGAAGTGGAAAAGCCTTAATTTTGTGTTCCAAGTGGACAGGAAGACTGAGGGGGGAGGAAAAAAAAAAAGTGAAAATTCTTATCACGGTATTTCCTGGGTTTTATTTTCCTGTTTCACAGATTTTGAACACCTCCCTAGAAATCTTCACAGCACTTGGTGATTCTGCTGGCCTGGGCAGAGCGTATGCGGCTGCGGCCAAGATCCTGGCAAGGTAGGTTAGCACATCCTTGTCTGACTGTCAGTGCAGATTCATTCAGCTGTGAAAGACTGAAATTGTTAGAGGTCTGTCGCTTCCCATTACTGACTGCTTAAATTTTAAGCAGTGCCCTTCTTGCAGTAAGTGACCCTTTCATTGAAAGTTATTTTAAACCGGTACCCACTTTTTAAAGTGTATGGTCCTAGCTTTTCGGTACCTGTAAACTATAATATGTCCTTTTTCTTCCACATTTTGAAGGGCTTTTTAAGTGTTGGGGGCTTTTTTTCTTCACGGCTTTAGGAGGAACCTTATTGGAAAATAGAAACGCAGGCCTATTTTCCAGGTTAAAAAGACAGAAAAACTTGAAGAATGTAGTAAGCTGCATTAGGTGTCTCACTGTAATATTTTCTGAACTGTAAGTTTCCCTTTACTGCACTCACTTCTTCTATGGAGGCATTTCTGGTTTGTCCATGTGTAACTAGATACAAATTTGTTGCAAATACAGTGTTTGTGTTTAAAATTTTTGATTTGGCATCTTCTTCCAGGTGAATTAGTATGAAACTATTTCAACTTCTGACACAAATAATTTTGAAACAAAATAGTCTAATGCAATTATCATATGAAGTAGGGGGGGAAAGAGCTCAAAATGAAGGTTGCAGCTTTTTCTTGCTTCATCCTGTATTTGGGGACGTCAGCGCATATGATGCATGATAGAGGTTGGCAGATTGTTTACGGAGAAGGTTTATTTCAGCGTACAGAGCAAAATTTTCCTCTTTGAGTTAGATCCGTTTTCTCTTGGCCTTTCAGAGCACACAGGGACCAGCCACAACCACGGTTGTCTTCAGCTTTCTGATACATAATTCATGGCTACACATATTCTGAGCATCCTAAATAAGGGCATGGGGAAAGATACTCAAAAAGACACAGAACAGAATAAGCATAGCAGGTCCCATTTTCAAAAGTGTCTTAAGCCTAACCAGGGAAGATTCAGTCACCAGAACACCAGCTGTTACAATGGGTGGCTTTGCAATGGGTACAGAGTTGTCTGAGCTCTCAGTAGCATTCACGGGCTCCTTGGATTCACAGAAAGCAGCAGTCTGGGTAGAGGGTGAGTTAAGGCAGTCAAGAGAACATCCCTGGGAAACCATGCATATTAATTTCCTCTCTGTGTGATTTAGGCATTCTGCAATGAGGGCACCTATATTTATTGACTCAGAACTTACAGATTTGGTGACCCTTCTGAAGTCGGGTTGCTAAACCCTTCATCTGATAGCCCATGCCCATACAAATTCTTATCTTGAAAGCAGAACTAAAGAAGGAATGACTAGTGATTTTCTTCTACATCAGATCTGTACTCCACAGTTTCTGGGAACATGTTTTAGCTATCCAGGAACGTACAGTCTCGCTGCTTTCCAGTTTGCAATTTGAAAAAGAGGGAAAACAGTAGATATGGAGCAATAAGAGGGGTTACTAGGAGCAGTAAGACTCCCCAGTTTAGTATTTAAGGCATTCTTCTAGAAGAGGAACATTCTGATTGATTCAAGTGAAGGAGGAACTCGATTTCATGTGTAGGATCAGGCATTTAACTGCTAATCTATTGCACAGGTGAAGACCCAACCATAAACCCTTTCTCTGGAAAATGGTTGTCGTATTTTCATAAAACATTTCTGGTAGTTGTGCCATGAGAACATTTACCAAATTAAACACCTTACATATGTATTTGCTTTGAAGAGCTTTAGGTATGTGATAGGCATTAACTGCTCAACCCTGTAAAATGTCACGATGATTCTCAGCAACTTTCAGTCATTTGAGAAACTTGTCTGTAGAACAGCCTGGGCAGCTCTGAATCGTAGAATCATAAAATAGGTTGGGTTGGAAGGAATCTTTAAAGGTCCCCTAGTCCAACCCCCCTACAATGAGTAGGGACATCTTCAACTAGAACAGGTTACTCAAAGCCCCATCCTGCCTGGTCTTGAATATTTCCAGGAGTGGGGCACCAGCTCTCTGGACAACCTGTTCCCATGTTTTACCACTCTCTTTGTAAAACATTTCTCCCTTTTACCTAATCTAAATCAACTCTCCTTCAGTTTAAACCCTTGTCCTGTTGCAACAGGCCCTGCTAAACAATTTGTCCCTATCTTTATTGTAAGTTCACTTTAGATACTGTAAGTTCTCCATGGAAACTTCTCCAGACTGAAAAAGCCCAACTCTTATCCTGTCTTCATAGGAGAGGTTCTCCAGTCCTCTAATCATCTTTGTGTCTTCCTCTGCACCCCCTCCGACAGGTCCATATCCATCCTGCGCTGAGGACTCCAGAGCTGGACACAGTATTGGATAAATACATTGATTTATTCTGTCACTGCTGGTGACTGAATCTCCATGTTCAGCTTGTCCGCTTTCTCTTTACTTGTCTTTTTACCTGATCTAGGCTAGACCTGTGCAAATATTTTTAAATTTGATGGATAATGTCTTTACAAAGAAAAGATGACTGTTTCCCAAAAATAACGCATTATAGCTATGAGGTCTATGAGAATTCGCACTGATTTCCTTATGATGGGTTGGAGAAGGTGACTGAGCCCTCCTGAATAGCAAAGAATCTTCTATAGCTTTGGAATATTTTGTGAAATCATTGCTGCAGATGTTTCCAGAGACCACAGGAAACTGAAAATCTCTATCATGTGCATTTAGGCATGTCATTTTCCGGGGGAAAAAAATCTGACATAATAGCACCATGTTCTTGACTTATTCTGCTAGTGTCCACCATGGTAATGACTTCTTGTGGACACATGATTTATACATCCAATTCCATCACATGAGCAATCCTATAAAAGGTGCATATTTTCATAAAAGTCTAATAGGGGTAAAAATCTCATAGGGCATTTTAGCATGAAACTGGAAAATGAGTTGCTGTGGATGTGTAATCTCTTCTGCTGAAGTCATCATAACTGTTCTGTGGGATCATGAAGGACTATATCTTTAGGAAATTGCATTTTATGCATTTAGGAAGGTGATGTCTAAGGAGATAGAAAGTATATGGCTGTATAAAATAACATGTAGATTTTTGAAGGAACTATAAAATATTAGCCCTTTGAGTAGGAAAGATCTGTTTATCATGTTATCAGATCCTGCGCAGGATAAAGTGTTTCAGTAATCCTTCTAGCATACTTTAAATACCTCAAGCTGTGGTGCTTTTGAAAGTACTTCCTTTGAAAAATTGTTAAACTGTACCAACCAATTGCTAGCTGGCGTAAGTGAAGTTCTAACAGTGAGAAATATCTTTCTGATATGTATCAAATTGATTTCTGTTTTTCTGAAAGAGGTTATATGCCCTAGCAATTTTCATATTTTCTATATGTGGAGCGCAGGTTTTTATGTGAAATATAAAAAATGGCCAAAAATACATCAAAACATTTCTATTAATTCATGAAATTAAGAAAACCTTTTTACATTTTCTCCTGTCACTGATTCCATTTGCTTTATTACTTTCAGCCTCTAGCCCACAAACTTGGTGGCACAATCAACAAACCCCTTAGTGGCTGTTTCATCTCTGCTCTATTTGATTTCTCCACTCTGAGTAAATGATTAAGTTTTCATGCATTGGTTCAACCAAAATCTATGTTCACTCAACCACATCCTTTATTGATTACTTCTACTGCAAACAGTAGGCCAAGTGTGATATACATAATTGGACAGTTGTCAGGGGATGTGGGTGTTAACAGTCCTGTTTTCCCAATTGGAAACTGGAATCACCTTGATACACAAATATTCTGCACTGTTTCATTCTCATTCCTTGGACCAAGGAGTCCTTTTCCTCAGAATATATGTTTTTAACTCTCAAAGGTCTGGTTGAATGGATTTAATGATTATACCATATAATATGCTCTTGAAGTTGCACCTGTGCACTGCATATAGAAAACTAGAAAAACTGGAATTAATATTTGTCTAACACTTTAACCTTGTCCTTTAACTTATATAAATCATATGCTCTATTTCTGCAGGGAAACATTAGATTTTTCTCTGCTTAGGAAAAGAAAACAGGTTAAAAAATATGTGTTTCTAATTCTAAAATTTAGAAGCCATTTGACACTTGGCAAATGTTTACAGTCCAGTATATTTTGTATTCTCAGGGTATTAAAATACTTAAATTAGGAACATTTAGTAGATCCAAATCTGCTTATTGACAACTAAGCTTTACAGTAGCATGTGGCTGAACATTTCTAGAATGTTAGTTTGCAGTGGTTTAGCATCCTTTTGTAGCACTCTCGCTCATCTCAGTCACATACAGATAGTCACTGCAATATTGTAAATTTGCAGCCCAGCTTTGCTGTGTTTCCTGTTTTGTGGAAGGCTCCGCCCTGTTATAATTACTCTGATAGCATAAAACAGGGAATCTCAGACTTCTGCCAGATTTTGAAAGCACATACCCCTAATACAGTTTATAATAAAAACTGTAACCTAAAGAAATGCCAGGCAGTCACGTGCTGCAGGAATATAACTTGAAGGTGGTTTAAAATGGTGAGAAAATGAATCACAATTCTTCATCACTTACAGAAACTTCTATTTCTGTGAATTTCTTAATTAAGACTGGATTTTCTGTCTTGCTTGGTGCCTTGACATTTAGCATGCTATGCTGCTACATTAGTGACTCAAGTTCATGGCTAATATTGAGGTCAGCTGCAGTAACACTTCAGCCTTAAAGGGAAAAGAGTGCCGTGCCTTACCCACGAGCAAGCACAGATGTCCATCTTGTGTCTTGCAATCATACTGCTGAGGTCTTAATATTGTTAATGTGAGTGGCTTTATTAAAAAAAGGGAAATCTGCAAATGTTATTGTCAAAGTACATTAGCCAATTTTCAGCTTAGTTTCAGCTGTGACCTCAGGTTGCTCTGATCTCCCTGGGATTTGGGGGTGGCACCTGCAATCCACAGTTTATAGGTTTGGCTGTGTGACCTTGGCAGCCTTCGATCCCCCCAGCCAAAGAGCAGTATTGCACTCGGGGAAAGGCTGCCACCCCCAGAACTGAGAGACGGCACTGTGATGGAGCTGCTGCTGCACCACCACCAGGGTTCTAGAGCATGAAATGGCAGTGCTGAATGGCAGCGGCACAAAAAGTCTTGCTGAAAAGCCAACCTTCTTATTTTGCCAGGATGTGAGGTCCAGCTGTATTGAAAATGTTCTCAGCTGCTCAGCAGAAAAAAAATTAAAATAATCCCTGTTAAATCATCACCTGCGTTTTCTTTCTTGGTGTTAAAATATGACACAATATTCTGAAGAAAAGAATTGGTTTATTTTGCTGAAAGGATCCAGTTCTGCTCTCAGAACATTCTGTGTGGACTAATCTCACTGGGCTCAGCGCAGGTAGTGCTAGAGGCCATTTGGAAATAAAATCCAGTCATGGATGAGTCATCACAAAGTAAAGTTACTTCAGAACAAAGGGACAGATCTGCAGCATCTGGAGAAGCCATCTGAATAAATATTTAATTTTGTCCCTGTCCTTTTCCTCAGTCAGGGAAGATCAGCTGAAACTATGAAGTACTTAGGAGAGTTTATGAAGGATGCTGAGAAGGCTCATCTAAGCCAAAGCCTGGTGGATGCAAATGTGTTACTTGGGAACGTTCACAATGAAAGAGTAAGTACTAGTTGTAGTAATGATCTCAAACAGCTTGCTTTACTTCATGGTAAAAATCTGGTTTTGCATGTGAGATGACCCAGGAGGGTTTGATCCGGGTACAGTTTACAAGAGTTACCAAAGGATGTGGGAGTTAATGAAATGTGCTGTAATTTTTGGGGAAAGATGAAAATTTCACAGCATATTTAACACGTAGGGTTTTGTTCTGGAATAAATGAATAAAATCTCCAAATTCAGATCATGATATATTTTCTGTGTTGTGAAAAATCTGTATCCAAATAACCACTGGGGCTGTATATGCCCATAAAGAGTCATCACTTAATGCAGATGAAATTTTATTGCACTATACATGAATGTATTGCATACTAATAAGCCATTTTTAATCTTAGCTTGATGCCTTCTCTACATTCCCTCAGCCAAATTTACGAAACGGGTGCCTGCAGCAAATAAGTGGAAGGCCTTTCTCTACTACGTGCCTCCAGCTAGCTTTGATTTGGCCTGGTTAAACCAATGGATAGGCAGTGATAGAAAATGTTAAGCTGGAGGTACCTAAGACACTTCCTTTATCATAGTTTATAAAGTCTTTTGAAGTGCTCCTTTCAGACCCATGGGCCAGTCTCTGAACAGATCTGTTGGCTACCTGTCTGGGTAGTGTTTTCCATGCTTACTGTATCTAGGGATGCAGTGCTTGCACTATGGTAGCCCTTGGCTTTTGAAATCAGAAGGGTTTAAAACTTTACTGCAGAGGCGAGAGTCGTGTTGAGCCCTTTAACACCTATTTTAGAGCTGAAATGTCACACAAAATTATTTAGCTATGGTAAGTAATAAAAGGAATTTGTTCTGCAGACTGGACAATGTGGAAATTAGGAAACACTTTCACAATGAATAAAATAAAAATACCCCTTCTGGCTTCTGTTGTTTTAAAGTCTTTGACAACTTGCTAAAGGAACTTTATAATGACTCTGAAACTTAGAGGAAAGTGGGGTGGTGTAACACTGTGCTTAATTATTTCTACTCTGAATTTGAAAAATAATTAACTGAATTCTGTTTAACTGCTTCTGTATTTCATTCCTTCTGCCTCCACTGATAATAATCAATTCTACAAGAACCAGTATTTTAAGAATTAACTTCTTTTTGGTTGTTTGTATTCTCTCAGCTCAGAATTTACTACCTTGAACTGAAGTAGTGGTGTAGAAGGACACAAGTGTAGTAACTTAATCTTATGAATTTATATAAAATTAGTGATTTAAACATAAAAAATTCTTCAAGTTTGAAATTCCTGATTTGCCATACCCTTTTTTTCCTGCATGGTCAGCAGTGTTTACCAAAACTGAGTCTAAATTAACACTTCCTTTCTTAGGTCACTGCCTGTTGGTGTCAGCTGTCATCACCAGTATTCTCTAAGTTAAGTCATTATTAGGGTCTTTTTCTTCAACTCTGTGCTTTCCCCAGTGATAGAATTTGTAGTAGTGTTGTCCTTCTCATTGAATCAAAGCTCTCTCTGTTTAAATCCAGATCTATCCTTGGGAACTTTTAGTAAACCGGGGATGTAACTCTTCCTGTTCTTCTCAAAGTGACATTGATCAAATTTGCTTTGCTCTGTCCATACTGTTGCTGTATCTTTACAGTTCTGTCACCTCACTGTCTTTCTTTAATGCTGTAAACTCAGTTTGCTTCCTAGCCATGATTGGTTTACCCACATGTTCCTTGTTTCCTGAAATGTCTGGGTTTGTATTATGCACAAATGTTAGGTCTCATTTCTCCCAGTTTGTTAAGCAGGTTGCTTATTTAATATGCAAACTGATGAAGTTAGCGTGACGCACTCTGTCATTTCTCATTTCACTTTTCTCAAGTTTCTTAGTCTGAGTTGCTGCATTCCCTTTGCTAATTGCATCCCTTAACCTGTTATGATTCTCATGAATATGGTAGGTAGATGTTTCTGCTTTTTAGCTATTACCCTATGAATTATCATTCTTTATTCATTGCTGTGTCCTCATATACCTGGTTCTGCTCTCTTGCTGTATTAAGCAAAGCCTAAAGACTGGGAGAAATGGAAGGCATATTCCAGGGAGCAGGCAGGCTAGAGCTAAGTGTAAATGATAGACATGTAGAATCTGCCACAAGGAGTTTGTCTAGCTCTGACAACAGTCACAACTAACTCCTTCAGAGTAAGGTGTGAAAAGTTCCATAGCAAGTTGCTCCCAGGAAAGCTTTTTTTTTTTTTTGCTTTGCCTTGTTTGTTGTTTTTGGTTTTTTCACAAGGGTGTCCATCCAGCTTTCTTCATGGTAGTCTTGATCACAAGACTGTCACCATGAGCAATCCATTAAGAGGAGAGAGCTATCTGGAATGATTTTTAAATTTCTTGCTCTTCAGTGATGTTGAATTCATCCTTATTCTTCTCATATAGTTGGTAGCAATTTTCAGTCTATTTCCATTTTACATTTGCTATTTGGCTCATATTTACTTATCCAGTTTAATTCATATACTGTTTATTTACATAGATTGTCTCTACTCTTTCTCCCCTGCATTCTTGATACATGCTAATATTTTGTTTGACCTTACCTGATATTAGAGCAATTTTGTGTTTAGGAGAAAACACTGCAGAGCTGCCCATGTCATTACAGGACACCTTCCTGAGCCTGAGTAAATTAGAACCCACTAAAAGTTACAAATACTTCAGGCAGTATTAAATACCTCTCATTTTCTGAAGAATTTATGTCATTTGCTATCACATAACCACTCACGTAGTATTATTAGGTCCCTTTGAAATTCCTCAAAGCCTTGCAAAAACCCTCCTTTCTTACTTTTCTCAATAATCTTGGCAAAATTGTCATCTGATTTTTTTTCCTATAATAAATAAACATTAGACAAAAGTGCTACTAGAGCATGAAGTTACTGTCCACAGGCACATATAATACCGACACAAAAGCTACTACCTTTCCAGCCTGGATTACACTGCCTAGTTTTAGTCAGAGATGTTATTTATTTCCCAGCAATTAATTCTCTTTGTCTTTAGATTTCTTCAGAGCTTTCATTTGTGCTCTGTTTCGGTTTGGATGTATCTTACATTTTAAGTTGGAAGCTTGCTCCTGCAACTCTTCTTTTGACTCCATCTCTGGTGGTTCCTCAAAGTAGCTTCCTGGCAAAGAAGAAATATGCAAAAAATGAAGAAATGTACCAATAACTATTTTAGCTTTTCAGCAGTATCCTTCAGCCCACCATGATTTTCTCTAGTTTTCTATTTATTCCTCATTGGTCAAGAATTTGAGGAGGAGTTTTCTTCTGTATTTCACATTAAAAAATAGCTCATTGTACTTTTTAAATTCATCTTACTATATAATCTGCTGTAGTTTATACTCCTTTTTACTGAATTCATGAATATTGAATTTCTGTGTTCTGTAGGATAAAGAGATCAATTATTGGGTTTTTTTATTTAGCAACAGTTGGCTTACATTTCTGCTACTGTTTTTCTTTTTTTGTGATCAGGAATAATCCCTTGGCTTTGGTATATCCTTTTCTTCACCCGTGAATGTGTAGGTTTTAATTTCTGTTCTTTTCTGTGCTTTAGGTCGATCACTTCATTATTCTCTTCTTTTCCAGTTTTGGGATTTACTTTCTAAAATTTAGGAATAAATTAGGACCTTTCCTCCCACAGATATATTGAATGTAAGGAAACAATAGCAATCATTTCTAAATGGCCTGGCTGGAATCAGTACATTGATATACTTGGATGTGCGTGTTCAAAATACTACACAGATAACCAAGAAACAATTCCGTTCCTAAGAAAGATATGAGCAGTGCTGTCTGGATTTTAGGGGTCAAGAAACAGCAAGGGAGAGTGATTTGCTTAACGCCCTGCCATGAGTCATTCTGTGGGCTGAGCTCTCCAGTGCAGCATCTCTGAGGTGCCAGAGGAGCAGGCACGAATGTCAAGGTAAAATACAGGTAGTTTTAAACACAATCGTTTTAAAATTCTTTTTTCTTTTCTTTTTTCTTCTTCTTTCTTTACTAGGGGAACTATAACGAAGCTCTTGACTGTTTCAGTCAGGCTTCCGAGGCAGCGAAAACTTTAAACAATGTGCCCTTAGTGGATGAAACCAAGGCTTACCGTGGCATTGCGAAGGCTCATCAGCTGATGGTGGCATTTAACAGCCACGTAGCAGCAGAAGATCCCGCCAGCCTCAAGTACCTGCTGGCATGGAAGGATAGCAGAAGTGACATGTGCGCTGACCCTCTTACAGTCGGTAAGGCATTGGTTATGAAACACATTAGAGCTGTATTGTCCTCAGCAGTTAAGTCGTTTTTCTTGTAGAGCTTTATTAAATTATTTCCTGGGTTTAATCCTTGTGCTCAATGGAGGTTAGGTTTACTCCTTTGTGTGCTTATTGAAAAGGCTGAATTAAGCAGGTTAAAATAAATATAGAAGGGAGAAACAGATAATAGTAGTTGCTCTGGATGGTAACTTATTTTTTCAGTGCTGTTTGCCAAAACGTCACAGCTACGGGCAAACAGTGGTGTATTACTTTAGTCAAATATCATTACTTTAATCTTTAATGACAATAATAATAATCCTCATTTGCAGTACGTTTTTCAAGTGCATCCAAAAATAAGGTCCCTTTTACTAAAAGTGAGAAGTGATTTCTGCTTGAGATAGTTCTGAATCCGTAAGAACATGTGCTTTTATTTTTGGTATCCTTATATTTGACAACAGAAAGGAAGGGAAAAAATAAAAACAGCTCTGGTTTCTTTCCTGCATTTTGTTGTCTCAAGTGGCATAGGGGAGGACTGTGTGGAGTAGACCTCTTTCTTCGTCGGTTAAATTTTCTTTGCTCTTTTTCCCTTGTACTATATATTAATACAAGACAAATTGAACAGCATATGTGTTGATAGTATTAAACTGTATTGCACTGGGAAAGGAAAAGGGTTAAGTGTACTCTGCCTTGAAACTTTCTTCTCTGCATTCCTGGGAACACTGTGAATCTGGAGTGCAGTGGAAATAAATGACAGCTGGGACAAAGTCATAATATGGAGCTTCAGAGTTATGATGTTTTTCCCTCAGTTTTCATACCCCCAAGGACAAAGACTGCCTGTCTGCTGCTCTCTTCCGTGTCTCCCCCTTCCACAGAATTGGAAAATTAAGTATGACTTCAGTTGTGAATTTTATATATAAGATAAGTGGTAATTGAAGATGTTAGCAGTTTAACAGGAGTCAGGATACCAGAGGCAACACCAGAAGCTACTGAGAATTATTGAACAAGGACATTCATTGGCATGCTGAGGAGATAAATTAGGTAATGCTCTGTTTGAAGTTCTAGTGATGGTAACACTTTCTCAAAGACTATATTTCTGATTTTTGTCTCAATAAGTGAATACCTAACACACTCAGATTTTGTTGACTGTCAGAGTTATTTGATTGCATGTCTCCTGTCTAGACCTATAGTGGAGATGCCAAGAATTCCAACAAAGATGGCCAAAGAAGAATCCAATGTCAAGCAATTTTATATGCGCTTCATATGAGGATCACTAACTGTAGCTGATACAAATAGGAGGCCAACAAAAATCAACAATGGCAACAGGAAAAAAAACAGAAACCTTGAAGAGATAGGATGATACTTTTATTTCCAATATGCATTTCAGTTCTTGCACCTAAAGAGGGTTTCTGTTCAACTTTTATACAATGGTTTTTCCAGTCAGTTGTGAAATCATTTATATCCTGAAATGGTATGTGCCCCTTTAAACTTGAGATTCACGCTCCTCTTTAACAGTACTTCAGGGATAAACAGAGTATGATTAGAAGAGCCCTTTATGTCCTGGCAAGCGTGGTACTAGAAACAAGTTTTGCCTGCTGAGATTCTCTTCCTTCTGTATTTGTGCCTAGTTTACCCTCTGTTACTTTCAGTATTACGGTTTTCATTTCAGTTCCAGTTCACTCCAGGAACCCTGTGGCTACTGCATATTTAGCAGCTCTTCCAGTTCAATATCATTTTTCTCATTAGTGCTCCAAGTTTACTCTCATGATACCCAGATTACATCCAGGAAAACATAGTGTCACACTGTCAGCACAATCTGTAACATTCTTCATGTTTTGCGTGCCAAATCTCTCGTTAGTACTGGCATTACATTTTTAATATCTTTGTCTGGCAAAACATGACCTGGCACCAATTCAAGATTAGGATTCACTGCCTTTGAGTTTCAGGTGCAGCCTTTATTCTACCTTCCAGGAGAATGTCTGTGCATCCTATGATGAACTCATCACTTAGGAAATTCCTGCTGTGATAATAGAGCAGTATTTCTAGTTCTTTCAAACAGCTCAGCGTTGATAATCTACTAGATTTTTCTCAGTCTTTTTGAGGATAAAACAGATAGACAAGAGACAATGGTAGTTCTTAATCCACAGGGGAATTTAATGAAAAGGAGAAGGAGGGCAATAAGTTTTTATTTCTACCTGTTGTGACTGAAAAATTTTTCTGTGACAAAAAAAAAAAGAGTAGTTTCTGTATTCTCAGGCAAAAGAAATACCTAAGCTGGTGGAGGAACAATTACATTTAAATTCAAGTACTGCCATATACCTTATGTCTTTCAACCAAGACTTATTTTCTAAATCAATCATTTCAATAAGCAGGCAGGAAGAACCAGTAATTACTCAATTTACCTCAACATTTATTAATCAAATAGATGTTTTGACCAGAGTTTTCATGGACAAAAGGCACAGGAATGTCAGAAAACAATGTTTATAAATGCAAAGGAGAGTGTGTTTCTGTCTGTCTGTTGCCTTTGCCTCATTCACCTGACTTCACTTAGAAGAGTGCCATTGTGAGATGCCACTGCAACAACAAATATGTTTTTATTTTTCTTTTTATGTTTAGTAAAATGTATACAAATGTATAAAAAGTATTATAAGCAGAATCAGCTGGCAGAAAGGCTTGTGACCCCACATTAAAGCCTAAAAAGGAGCCCACAGTGTGACTGTCTGATGAGAAAACATTTCACAGGCCTTTCAATAAATAATCTCCTGACTTGCTGCCTTCTAGAGGAGAGAAGAATAATTAAAGGTGCTGAAGGCAGGAA
This sequence comes from Sclerurus mexicanus, assembly GCA_013396755.1. Taxonomy (NCBI): domain Eukaryota; kingdom Metazoa; phylum Chordata; class Aves; order Passeriformes; family Furnariidae; genus Sclerurus; species Sclerurus mexicanus. The sequence goes on from VWZF01000989.1 coordinate 695,075, forward strand.
AATTTTGAATCCAATTTTGCATATTGATTACATGAAATCCTGACCAGAAATTGTGTTCTGTGAGTCTGGCAGCTCCTAGTCCAGGTCATTGCATCTGGCAGGGCTGTGCCTCAGCGAGAGCCCTTGGGTGCTTGAAATCATTTAAACCCTTTTAGGAGTAGTCTTAAAAAGTATTGCTTTTCCTCATACTGTGAAGTCTTCAGTTGTTTTCGTGAGAACTAGTATGTGCTTTTGACCACAATTTAGATTTACGTTCCTTGACTTTGGAGAACTTGGCAAAATTGGCACATTTTACCACAGGTTTTCTGTGTTTGTTTTGTTGCTTTTGTTTGGGTTTTTTAATGATGGCTTCAAATGCTGCAAAAATGATTGTTTTACTCATGTCATGAACTGTGAAGTCTTATGGTCAATGGAATTATCTTGTACCATCAACTTCAGCACGATTAGGACTGTTTCTAGCATTCCACACTTGAGCAGCCTTCAGTGTGATTCAAAATGCGTGCACCAGCTAAACCTACAGCTTGGAAAATACAATCCAACGAGCTTTTGTTCTTCCTCCCAAATATATAATCCCTCAATATTCTTTCTCCAGCTTCCTCTCACAGGTGTCAGGAATGGTCCATTTCATAGTGTGCCTGTGTCCTCTTTGTTGTGTAAAAAGTTAAATTTTCATCCCACCAATTCACATTTTTAAAAGGGCTGTAACTTGGTTTATAGTCCATACGGTTTATAGTTTTTCTGTAAAAGATTTGGCTAGCACAAAATTGCTAATTTGCTTAAAAATAGCAATCTTGCCAGGTGCATTTTAGATTGAGCTTGTGTGTAACTTTGTCATTTGTTAATAAAAGGGTTATCCCCAAAGAATGGGAAATTCAGAAGTGAGATATGAGATCAAAGATTGCACTAAACAAATTCAGTTAACGTTACTGCAAATATCAGGGCTTGTGTGGTGACTGAAATTAGCACGCAGCCTTAATGTTTCCTTTCGATAGGTTTCTTCTTGGCAGTGTATTAGTGGGTTTTGTAACTAACTTGTCAAGTAAAGCTCATCAAATGTATATGCTGTCAGTGACAAAGTAGCTAGACTGGATTTGAACAGGCCAAACTGGGACTGTTCTCCCCAGTCACTGCTCCGAAGAAGATGGGAATGATTCATACCCTTGATTTGGGAAGCAGAGGATACCCAAGCCTCACAATGACCTTCTGGCCACACCTTCCTTCTCAGAGGTCTGTTCACTGTGCAAGAGTCTGGAGACAGGATCTGCCATGGACTCTGCTTCAAGCCCTATGTGCTTATAGTTTATGTCAATAGTGAGTTAGACAATCAGAGAGTTTAAATTTTCGGAATATATTGTTATTATGACAAAAATAACGAGAAATTGAAAGGATTCTAGAGACACCTTTTGGTGTTGTCTCAGAAAATGCAACTGAAGTAAGGGAATGAAACACTTTTTCACACCGGTAAATATGAAGTGTGACTTTAAATTATGTAAAGTAGGTGTGTGACCAGGTGCAGACTCCAAGGCTGTCCCTGTGCCAGAGGCACAAAGGCTCGCTTCTTAATAAGCACGTTTGGAAAATAGTTCAAATGCTTCTGTGTCCCCTACAGAAATTCACAGGATGGCTTCTGCACGTTCTTGGAGGGTTTATCAAATAGAATTATTTGCTCACTTCTGGAAAAATGCAGTGGTTAAAAATGCTGAAATATTTACATTTAGGAAAACGATTAGGAAAAAAAAAATGAGAGGTGATTCTATAATTTTTCTTTCCTTAAAATTTTCTAAACCTGTGCTGCCTCTTCTTAGTCATATCACCCAGCACTCATCACTTCCTAAATTTTATTGTCTCACCTTTAGCTTTCAGAAGTATCAGTCATTTTTTTGTACTGCTGTATCTTTGATATTAATGCTAGATATCTTAACTAAGTGTTGAAATAGAGCATGCTTACTTATAGAGGTTGATGGCATGGAACGGTGCATTTCTGCAAAACCAGCTTAGGTAGTTCGTAATATCTTTTGGTTTTGATTATTATTATTGGGATTTGGTTTTGTAAGTATGTGATTGCTTAGTAATACACTCTGATATTTTTAGAAAGTGAGAGGGATTATTGCTTGAACTACAGAAAGGATTAAGTGTGCAGAAAAGAAGTGAGGCTGACAGGGAAGTTTTTCAGCACGTTGTGGTCAGTGACCGGGTGCACCAGATTCTCAATGGAGACTCTGAGAACACACAATAAATGTCTGTGTCAGTTTTTCCAGGAGATCAGTACATTGCTTTATTTACTGGTGATGGTAAAGTTTGTCTGAAAAAATGTGAGAGGGGAGTGCTGATACTCTGTGTCCTTGTGCTTTGTACAAACGCAGTATCCAGGGCAGGGGGAGGTTTATGCTGGTTTTGTGTTTTGTTTTTTTTAAATACCAGCTTAAGTAATTGGGAATTGCTAGCCAGAATCAGATCTAGGTCAGGCGTGTGGATTGGCAGTACCATACTTGAGAGGAGGGTTTGTAGAACACTTTCATGTTTAACCATGGAATAATGTCCTAGGAGTTTTTTCATAGTCTTTGCCAAGAGCTGGCAGTTCTTTTGTGTCTAAGTGGTGTTATAGGTTCAAAAAAAGCCACTATCATCCTGACTATGCGATTGTGAGTGTTCTTGTCATCTGTACTTATATAAAAATTTTAACCAGAGGACAATTTGGATCTCATCTAGGTTTTTTTCCCATCTGATACTTTCTATGGAAACATCTAAATCTTGCTATGCGTTTCCTTTAGACACATCCTGTGCTAAACATTGTTGGCATCCAGCTGTGTTTTCTCAGACAAGCTTTCTGGATCAGCAGAAAATGGTTCCCCAAATAAGGTGAATTGTTCTTTCTTGTGGAAAAAGAAAGTTGGAAGTGATGTTCAAATTGCAGTATATTGTCAGACCCTTTAGTGTAGCTTTATGCACTGAACTAGTGTAGTTTTGTGCACTTCTACATAAGTGAAGTTCCTTACCAGTTTAAAAAATGAAAATTCTCAGGGCAGAATCTCAGTCCTGCTCTGATTTTATAGGACCCTTGAAAGGTTCAAAAGAAATTGAAGCTCTCACCCAATCGCATTAGGTCCCTTCTGGAGAAATCCTTGATTTGAGACACCTCAAATTTTAAGCTTCTCCGCAGTTCAGATCTAATGAAAGCCTTGACAAGGAGAAGAGTGGTGAAGCAGGTGCTGTCCTCTGGCAGTCTCCTGATACTTGTAGGGCCAAAATAGGAGTAGCCAGTTGGCAAACTTTGGGAGTGCCTCTCCACATGTGTCCATCATAGCCCCCTTTCCTTTGCTGCATACACAAGCAGAGGTTTTCTGGTAGTTTTATGCTCAAAAAGGAAAATGGATGCTCATAATGAACCTAAGATCAGACTTTTTTAGTTTTTGTTTAATATTGCGGTGGTGGTTGTCATTTAGACTTCCTAAAGAACCTTTTATTTCTGTTGTCTACAAACATGCCAGCTGGTATAGACCTCAGGCCAACGTGAAAACAGTTGTCTGCTGCAAACCCTTCCTTACCCAAAGCTCCCCAACAATCTCTGGACACAGAAAATCAAAGCCAATACAGAGGAACTGTGTTCAGTGCATATATTCTGTAAGAGAACCCTTAGGTCATCTCAGAAGTTGCAGCCAGTGTATCAAACACCTTCCCTCTCTGTGGTCTCCCAAGCCAGCTTTCTTTTCTGCATCTTTGAGAGGGCTGAAATATGTTCCCCTGCCTGGATATATCCTTTTATGTTCCTTTTATGTTTAAGTAACAAATTGCTGTTTTTATTAAGACTCTGTGATCTGAAGACAGTCAAGATTTACATGATTTACATTTAGAATGAGCCAATCTATATTAAAAAGTGAAGTGTCATAGTTCCACAATTTCATGGATTTATGAAACCGTATTTCTTTTGCCTAAAAAATCCACCTCTTTTTATTCTTTTCTGTAATCATCAGAGAGATTTTGTGGGGTTTTGAACTGGTTCTGAAGCATTTATTATCTTTTTGTTTCTCTTCATTCCCTATCTGTTCTCTGGTGTTTTCTCACCTGTTCTTCATTTTTATATTGCAAATTATTCTCTCTCCTTCTTTGGCCTCACACCTTCATTCCAAATCCCCATTTTATGCACATTTATGCCAATGTTTAAGGAGTATGTCAGTTACATGTGTACCCAGTAGCTAGCACCTCAACTTATACCTTCCTAGGTATATCTTTTGTGATTGTAGTAAAATCAATAGGAGTTTTTTTAAGAGGTTTTTCTTACTGTTTTCACCCTGGTCTTCATGCTCTGTGTTTTTATGGTGTTGTGATCAGAGAATGCAGTGGAAAAAACCACATTTCTTATCGAATATCTTGGTGAGTTGGTTAATAGAAAATTGTGAAGTTTCAAAATAGCCTTTAAATAGATCTTAATCACCTGTGTGAATGGATTGACTAAGTTTAAGTATACAACTGAGTGATTAATTAGCTTGAAGATCCAAATGCATGCCTAAGTAGATGACCATGCCTTCAGGCTCATCCACTTGTTTCTACTCACTCAGTTAAGCATTCAATATTATCTATAATACGGAATATTCCCATTTAAGGGCTGGTACAAGTCTTGCCACAGAGCCAAGTCATTATACAGTATTTTCCATAGTGTGTCATACAAGTACATAATCTTGAGCATGTGGCTGCTATCCCACAATACTGACATTAACAAGTATCAGATAGAGTAACTGATATGGAGAAATATTTCTTAACCAAAGGGGGTTTTTACTTATTTTCCCCTATTTGCTGCAGTGGTTTAATAGGGTTCCTTTTCCTTAAAATTCTGGCATATGCTTTTTTAATTTTTGTGATGTAGCTGCTGCAGACCCTAAGTCAAACACCACGTAGCTGCTGTCAGCTCCTGTGGGGAATTAATCTTCTGCAGCAGTTTTTGCAATGGGAACTGCAAGTGCCCAACACCTCTCCTAAGTAAACCTTATATTTATTCATATGGCAGTGTCTGTGAAAGCCAATGCTCAGCCTGTGTCTTTTTCATGAAGGTGTGTGTATTTCTTACTGTCTGATATTTAGAGATCACACAAACACAGACCTTGAGCTGTCTGATTGGGTGTGCCCATCTCAACTGGGCATTTGTTAGGACTGTGCATTTAACTCATTGCTGATATAAAATGAAAAAATGAAATATGAATATGCTATATGGTAGTCTTGCTCAGCTCGTGTTGTGCACCTGAGGAATTTGAGGCATAAGACCTTCAGACCATACCCCAGCATCAAGGAAAAACAGAATGTTGGAGTTGGTGGGAACCAGGAGGGAAGTGTGCTGCACAGTATCCACTGACTTCTCCTGGGTCCGGCACTTGCAGCCCTCTATTTACCTGACACTTGGGTCTCCTGGTGGAAAATGTCTCTTCCGGGTGCTGTGGAGCCCAGTCTTTGACTCCAGAATCCTTCAATCTGCCAAAGAGTATCTTGAAATGTGTGATTCCCCAAGAGTGAGCTTGTCCTCACTGGTACCTTTAGCTCCGTTCTGAGAATAATATTGAAACAAATGATGTTTTATTTTGTTGATATTCATACAAGTATGCATATTTATGCTGCAGTAATAAGAGAATTGAGATGAGACATTGATGATTTCAAGCATTAAGAAATCAATCAGTATATTGAAGGATAACTGGATTTCTGTTCTTGTCTTCTCTTATGGATCTTGGAAAGGCTCCCTGTTCTTACAGGAGAAAGCAATACTTCAGTTTGCTGTATTAAAACTGTTAGTAATGACTGCAACAAGTTAGCTGTGATTACAAAAAAAGATAGCTCAGGGTAATGGCATGGAATTTGATCTAGATAAATTTAATTTTGTTGTAGTTCAAAATAAAATATTTCTCGCATGTGCTTTGATAAGGTTTTCATTATTTTATTGCAATTGCCTTAGCCATTTGGAAGGTGGAGTCCATATATATATATATATATATATATATTTATATGTGTACCCACAGAGAAAACCTGTATGGCAAAGCGAGGAGAATGTTGCATAAGTATTAAAAATTTTGGACCAAATACTGCTTTTTGTTATGCCTATAAAAATCGTATTGATTTGAGGGGAGTGGCACGAGTCTAACTATAAGCAGAATTTGTCCCTTGGAGCTGCATTATCAACAATTTCAAGGCAAGCAGAGGTTCAGAAAACGGGGGGAATTTCTAGGTGTGATATCTATGCTGGAGAACATAACCTAGGTGAGAGGGAGGTTCCAGCTGAGGGTAATCTAGTGACTAGATTTTAGTATATTCTATTTTATATTTCTAAAGAGTAGTGTTGGAGCATTTGTGCCGGGAAGCACTGAAAATGTATTGCTCGCTAATCATATTTGTAGTATATTTAAGGAATGATCATGTAACTAAAATGTGGAAGATAAAGGAGGAGTCCTAATACGTCCATAGGAAAATAGGGGGTTAAAGCGGGCTATATTTTAAGTAGCGTTCAGTTGACTTGCTGTGTGGGGAGAGACTGAGCAGTCCTGGCTAATGACTTGTAGGTACTGAATCCTCAGGTCTCTCAGGTGGTTTCACTCGACCAGTTTCAGCAGAATGATGAAAAGGTTGAGATAAAATAAACTGACAGTTGCTACTCATCGCAGGCAGCAAGCTGTACCCTGGCAGATGAGACCCTGGGAGCCCTCTTTTTTAAACAAAGGCTTTCACTGCAGTGAGCAATGAACTCCACACAAAAAAGGAAAAGGAGAGAGAGATTGGCAGCTGGTGACCGACAGGAGGAGGGAAGGGAGGGAAACTGAGAAACACAGCAATTGTTGGCTAATTAGAAGCCATTCCCACCTACTTAATACCAACCCATTAAGCAGAAAACACTTTTCATCTTACTCTCGCTGCTACACATGACATTATACTCCAATCAATACCCTCCCACTGGCTGCCCCACTGCCCGCAAATGAATACATTGCAGTTCAAGAATGCAGTAATTGAGTTGGGGCAGTGAAACTGCAGCTCGCAGTCAAGATCTCTTTCTGAAGGTACGAATGCAGTGTTTGTGATGCTTGGATAAAGAAATCAAATCCCTGTATTGACAGCTGTCAACAACTGGCAAATGGATGAAGCCAGCAGTGGATCCATTTTAACTTTTTGTGAAGTGATAAAAAGTGTTTATTTTCAGAGGGGTTTTTTCCCCATTTGAATAAGAGATCTAGAGGGTGTGCGCCCACGTGTTTAGATTTTTCAGAGCATTTTGAACTCTGATTTTTCAGTTATACCTACAAAAGATATATATATACACACATCATTATGTATATGCAACAATACATTTCATCGTATTTACAGCTGCTTGATTTCTTTTCATTTTTTTTAGTTTACATTTCCTCGGGCTATTTTTTAATTTCTTTTAAGTCTTCCTATGATTTTTATATCAATTTGGTCCACAATAGTACATTGTGCAGTAGGATCTTACATTTAACTTTTATGTTTAGATTCTTGCAACTTTTTTCCCAATTAAATCCCTTGTTCCCTGAGCCATCTGGAGTTGGTAATACTATGCACAATCTGCAGCATAAAGTAATACTATGCAGATTGCAGTAGAATTCTTTCTTCGTGCCGGTTTTGTCACCATAGAATCAAAACAGCAGGACACTGTTACTCTCCCTCCTTGGATAGGCTGAAGAAGATATCAGTGTAAGTCTTTTGAAAGGGCTGGAAGGATGTTCCAGTGTAAGACACGACATATCTGCATCCCTTTCAATTCCAAAGTGAATTGAGTATCAGTTCAGGAACTGAGATTTCTTCCAGTGCAAGTTTGAGGACATCTTTTGCATGCAGATGAATTGCGTGCTGTGACATCTGCTATTTGCAGGAAGGGGCAACCATCACGTGTGCTATTCATTGTCATAAGAATATTGTGGCATTTTCAGCGTGCCATTTCTTCAGATGCTCTTTATTCAAGTACTTCTTATCTGCATAATTGTATCATGTGTTGTTAGCTTGCCCTAGCTGAGCCTTGAACCCTTGAGTTAGGCTTTGTGTATGTGTGATGACTTAACCTACTGCTTGGATCTCTAACCATTTAACAGCTTGTCTGTATCTGAGCAAGGACAGCTAAAGCCAAGCGTAGTCAATGAGGCTCACAAAGTAGGAGGTGTTTTGCATCCTTTGAAATTGTAAGCTAAACAACAACAAACTGCTATTTTGTTGCCTCTTTCCAGTTGTTTAGCAATATTTTAAACTTATTGGTTTAATTATAGTTAATTTTAATTGAGTTAATTTATTCCACCATATTATAAAGCACCTTTCAGTTCCTTCTATGAGTGCACTCCCTGGGTTTCTTTTGATCCTTGTTAACGGTACTCTTAGAAGAAGATTTGTCCTCAATACAATCTGTAGAGAGGAAAGAATTCTGATGGAGAGAGCTGGGACCTTCACCACTGGTGAAGATGCAAGTACTCCAGACGTAGGAGTTGAATGTGCTAAGGCATGGAGACAGAGGTTTTATTTACTTAGAGTTACCTCGATAAGACAATCAATGCTTCATTTAGTTTCCACATAGGTACAATCTGCTTTTTAAAATAATCTGGTTCTAACATTTGTCTCTGTAAACTATGGGACTTTGAGTCATTTAAACACAGAAGTGTACAAGTTCAGTCTTACTTTGACTAGGTGCCAGTTAGAAGGATCAGAGGCAGGCTAGGGAAAATGTGGAGAGCAGTTGGCAGTCTTTGTGTTTCTCAGTGCCAAAGCCTGTGGGGTTAATTTGAAGATACCCAAATCACCTTGGCAGCACCATCTCTAGTCTTTTCCAGAACTGTGGAATTTAATGAGCCAGGACAATAAGCACAGGATCATAGAAAAACCTTCTCCAGCCCCTATGTAGGAAGAACTGTAATAATGTCATTTCTTAAAGAAGTTGGTCTTGTCTGTTCTTAAAAAAATCTGGCAGTTGATTTTCCACAGCATCCATGAGCAATCTGTTCTATATGGTGAAATTATGCAGGAAAAGGAACAAAACAGAAAGCTTTTCCTTTGTCTGAAGTTGTGTGTAATTCAAACTGTGCTTCTTCTATCCAATGGAAGCTTCAAATTAATTCCTTCCATCTTTGCAGGAAACTTTGAGAAAGGAATTATTTGATGCATTCCGGTGTTTAGAAGAAAATTTTATAGCAATTTCTGAAGGTTTAAGGTTATGGGGATTACTTAGGCTAAGTATTAATTATATATGGTGGAATGTAGTTCTTTTTTATTAGCATGACTGATGGAAGGAGGCAGGAAGCAGATGCAAGGTTCCTGTTCCCCTTTTATTAATTTTCCAGTTATAGTGTCCACTAGGACTAGTCCATATCACTCAGCTGAGCACAGCAGGAAGGGCAGGAAGAACAAGGGCTTTACCAGCAAACAATAGACCAATGCAGAGGGAAGGGTTGCTGCTTATTCTTAAATGGCCTAAGTGCTGTAAAGCTTTGTTATTCAAAGTATTTTACATAATTCAGGATTCTTCTCCTTAGGTAAGTTTCTGAAGCAGGAAAGCAGCTAGATTTCTGAATTCATCTTACTGAGTTAATCTACTCAGAGTTCAGCTCTTACAAGAGGTGGAACTGAACTTAGGTGAAATGCTTTAGATCCTTATTTATGATTGAAGATGTTTTTTCTAGAAACCCCAGAAGAAGATCTGAACAGTCTCTTTATCTGTTCTAGAACTGTACATTTTGATACGTCAAAAACCAGAGTGATATTTCTCCAGGTTCAGAGTTCAGTATTTGAATCCATATCCTCAAAAAAAATAGAATTATAATACTGCTATGTGCCTTCACAACTCTGGGTTCTCATAAAGCTGTACCAAGTCCTGTTTTGCCAGTCTTCTGCAAAGAGAAATCAAAGGCCAAATGACTCACCTTTTGAACCCTTGTCAAATGCTTTTATTCCCTTTTCATCAATTCTTTTTTTTCCCCTTCTATGACAACTTAATTAAGGTATTTTTTCTCACCTTAGAGCCTCTTCTAAGACTGTCTGCCATAGTTCCCTCACTCTAGTTTCTTAACTCAAATTCTTTTCTAAATGTCCTCCTGTTTCTATCCTAACTGTGATTTAGCAATAGCTGCCTCTGTTAGTAAAAGCTTCCTACAGAGAAGGTTCTACCTAAGTTCAAAACTGGCAAGGCTGTTGTTTGCCTAGGACTCACTCATGGAAGAGAAAATCTGAGGCTATATTTGTCTTCTGCAGATGTTATAACTAAGGGAAGAGAGTACAAAAAGCATCAATCTTCAACTAGATCAAATGATCAATAAAACCCACTCAGATTGCATCCAGCAAACATTCTGCTGAAGGAGACATGGCTTCAGAAAAATGGCTTTATCATAGTTGAACAGAAAGTGTATCCTGTGGAAGCGGTTATGGCCAGGCAGCAAGCTGATCCTCCATCCATTCTTTCACTCCATGTGAAATAGAGGCGTGTTTGATTTTCTTCTGCCAATTTCAGTTGTCTCGCTGTGCTGCGAATGCTCCAGATTGATGGAGCCTCTCTGGAGAAAAAGGATGTTTCTTTCCCCCCACTTATATGTACACCCTGCACTGCAGAGGCACATACCTGTTTGGTTTTTAGATTGTGTTTGGGGACGTGTGTTCTTAACAGAAAGAAAGAAGAAAATTGTCAGTCTTAAAACTAAATATGTTGTCCATTATTGTTTTCCATAAACTTGAGCTTCATGCTCATGTTCTTGTAACCACTGAGTCTCCATAACCACAGAGTGCCTCTCTATCTATAAACATTTTCAGGTATTAACCTAAGGGTGCACATGTAGGACCTGCTCATGTCCGACATAAACAGTCACTTTTGGTTAAGGGGAAAATGCTTTTCTTCCTGACCTTGTAATTTCTGTGTACACAGAACTTTGAGGTCTAGTTATTAAGGAGGCTGTGGCATTTTATTTAGACTGGACTGAGGTTTCCTATGAGCTTGGGAGTCTCAGTCTCCATGGATAAAGCTAGGGCTTAAGAGCTTCTGAAGTAATCATTACTTAGAAGACTGAAGGATTGTGCTCTTAGAGATTTCTGGAAACAGATGTGAAAAGTTTTTCTCCATCAGTGTTGTTTTAATTGTGGTTCTGAAGTGTCTGCAGCTGATGTGTTTGGTTGCTGTGAGAGTCAGCTGAAACTTTATGTTTTATTTAATATTTTAAATTATAGTCTTGATTTAAAAAGGGATTATTCATGCACACTATCCAATACATTATTTTTTTAATTAATCCTAACTCTTCATAGATTTTTCCTTATTCCAAAGCTGTCTCCATTGGCTGATTTTGGTGCAGTTCTGTACACTGTACTTTCTGGCTGCATTAAATATATATAAGTGTGTATGTGTGTGTGTGTGTGTTTGGCAATTGCCTTGTAGTAATCTTCCTGGTTTTCATACCTACCACAGGTTCTTTCCTGTTTGCTTTCCTTCGAACAGACTTATTTCTCCCGTTTGAGATTTTAGCCAGTTTTCATAGGCTAAAAGGAAGATTCGCTGATTGTTATTAGCCAATACAATCAGCTAAAAGAAGCGTCCCTTAGAACAATGTCAGATTTAGCCCCCGTGGCTCATTCCCTGTAGGGCAGGGTGTTCCTGGCTCTGCGTGCTGTACCTTCAGTGTGTTCCGCTCAGTGTGAGACAGAAGTGAGCAACACTCCCCTGTTGCAAAGTCACTCTTTATCCTCGTTTTCCTGTCATATTAGCAGCGTTGTAAGCAGAAATACTTGAAACTACAAAGCGTGTTTCTTAAATCAGTTTTAACTGAAACTGCAGCCACTAATGGTAATTTTTTATGTATTGCATGTCACTACAAGCAAACGGAGAATGTTTCTGAACCTTCAGCAGCAGTCTTCCTGTAAATGTGAGAGTCTTTTATATTTAACTATAAGGTAATTCAGAACTTCCTGGCTTTATTACGCTCACTAGGGGGATAATTGCTGTTATTGTTTAGCTGCTTTTACACACAAATTCCTCATACAAACTCATTCTTGTTTACATCAAGTGCCGTTTCATACATGAGTAATGGAAAACTTTTACCTGAAAACTTGGTCTACCTTGAGAACCAGAGAAAACTAGGGAACAGTTTAAAAATGGTACATATATTTATGACTATCCTTTGGAAACCCACAGTTTTTATTAATCGTTATTAAAAATAAGATCTTTAATAGCAAATTGTTCCTTAATGAACTGGGTTCTGTGATGGAGAGCAGTTTGAGATTTAACACGTGACAGTATTGTTCTGAGGGGAATTTTGGTACTTTTAGGTCAACTCTTGAAGCAATTTGTATAGAAAAAAATAGCTTAATACTGTTTTTGCTCCTAATCAAGTGAAACTGGCATTCTTTCACACAGCCGCTTTATTTAGCAGGACATGAATTATGAGAGAAGAAGAAAAAATTTCATTGTAAGCTGAGGAAGAAGGTGCACGAGCATGAGCCTTTACAAGGAGCTTTGTCTTCCCTAACTAACAGCACAGTTCATTTCCATTCAACAGCAGCTCTCCATCATTTAATTGGAAATATTCTATACTAAGAAGCTGTCTTTCAGTAAGAACCACAGATTACTGCATTCACTTCTGGGGAAGGTATAGACTTGTTGGAGGTAGTCCAGAGGAGGGTCACAACCATGATCAGAGGGCTGGAGCATTTTGCATGAGGAAGGGCTGAGAGAACTGGGGTTCTTCAGCCTGGAAAAGAGAAGGCTCTGGAGAGACCTCATTGCATTCTTTCAGCACTTGAAGGGGACCTATAAGGAGGATGGGGACAAACTGTTTAGCAGGACGGGTGGTAATGGTTTTAAATGGAAATGGGGTAGCATGAACAGGAAGGTTTTTACCATGAAAGTGGTGGAACTGTGGAACAGTTTGCCCAGAGAGGTGGTGGATGCCCCATCCCTAGAAACATCCAACGTCAGGTTGGATGGATCTCTGAGGAACCTGATCTAGTTGAAGATGACCCTGCTCATTGCAGGGGAGTTGGACTAGATGATCTTTAAAGGCCCTTTCCAACCCAATCCATTGTGTGATTCTATGATTACATGATTTAGTATGTGCACCTCTTTTCCTTGAAACTGGGGCAGCATGCCTTGGCTTCCTCTGCATTTCTTTGAAGTTATGATGGAGTCCAGCAGGAGCAAGGTGAAATCTTCCTCTTCATTTTGTTTCTGCACCCATGCCATCCTGCATTGCAATACCACGCGGGATGCACTTGCAAAAGAGCACTCCTTCCTTTCTAGCGTGTTACAAGACGACACCAATGCAAAGTTGATGTTTTGAATACACCTCTCATGACCGCGTGTGGTTGTTTTGTTGGCCAGAGGTGACTCGGGGCCGGAGAGAGCCCCGGGGTGGGTGGGTGCCGTGCGTGGAGCCGGGGGTTGTGTTTAGCCTCTAGAGGGTGCGCTTTGATCCCTCTTGATCACACGACTTGCTGTGACAAAAGCGACGAGCGGGTGAACGCAGCCACTTATGCATGAGCAGCAGCATCACACGGCAGCACACACTGCTGAGGCTCGGCTCTCGGCTTATGTAATAAACCATTCCAGCGTCGCTGTGCTCTGCAGAGATGGAACCTGCCGCTTCTTTGCACTGAATTGGGTGTTAGGTATTCAATCAGCATTCAGATTTATGCTTTAGATGCTCATGAAAGAGGATGCTTTCCTTGGCGTGCCTGTCAGCAGTGATGCTTGAGTGCAGGTTTTTGTATTTTGGGAGTTATTTTCTGAAAAGATTCGCACAAACATCCTGCCACGTAAACAAATCTGGGGAGATCTGAAGAGTTAAGAGATTTGCAATAGAAGGTTTTATTTTACCCTTTGACTTCCTCATAAATCCATCTTTTTTTTTTCTTTCTTTCTTTCTTTAATGTGACAGGTGTCTTCAGGAGCACAGCTTATCATTTTCCTGTGATATATGTGTGCTTTAAAACGGAGTCTAAATTTGCTCGGTGAAAATCCTATTCAAGATCTGGTAATACAGTTGCACTCAAGACAGAATAAAAGGCTTATATTGCTACATCTGATTCAAAACAATGGCTTAATTGGCCAGGAAAATGTAGTTATCAGATGATAAAGATATGAAGTCAAGGGCAAGATATGCCTGAAAACAAGCTTTTTCCTGCCTAAAATTAGGCAAAGTTAATAGGTTAAATTTTGTTTATTGAATAAGAGAACCCAAAGTTGATTGATATAGTAATTTCAGTGTTTGCTATGGCAAATATTTAGCTCATTATCAGTTTTAATAGCATTTTGCAGAACAAGCCTTTTCTTGACATGCAGAAAATACTATTAAATTTCCCTGCATAGATACATTGTTATGACATGCAATAACTACTTGAATATAAAGGGGATTAATAATTTAAAAGGTGTTAACAAATTAGGGCCATCATTAAAAATAGACTTTGAACCATTTTGTAGAAAAATCAGATTGAGGTAATGCTCCGCTCTTATGATAAAGAATTACAGCATTAATTCTGCAAAGTGAACTTATTGCTCCTATTCGTCTCCAAAACCCTGGAGCATTAAAAGACAGGAAGAATGAAATGATCACTGCGTTTTTTCAGGCACAACAGCTCTAATATTTCCATCACAGTTTCACAGCTCAGCTTGCATGGTTGTGCTAGAGGAAAAACCCATAAACGTCACGCTTCCCTTTGTTTTGTTTTTGCTGGTCTTATGAAATCGGGTCGAATTTTTTCAGACAGTTTATATTAATATACTGAGAATTTTGCTTGTACAGCATCTGTGCAGAGAGTATAAAGCGAACGTTTCTTCTGTATAGAAGCTGTTCTTTTCTTGGTTTTTAAATGTAATCCCCGGGTTTCTTTTGCATTTTGTTTTTCCTTTCTTGCAACAATTGATGACCAGAGGCATTTCAAGGTTGAGTTCTTGTTGCTTTGCAAATTATTAATTTGTTTTCTTTCCAACTTGAGATAAACAGAAATAAGAACACTTTTGAAGCTTTTTTTTTCATTGTTTCATATTGCATCCACGAAACACGCAGCAAAATGAATCAATTTTTTTTGGTGTATTAGGAAATACATTTGTGGTTCTTACTCATGTGAGTAATCCCTGCCCATACAAATAATTTTATTGCAGTGAGGGTCAGATGTGGACCCTTATTCTAGAAATAGCTCAGTTGAAAGATTTAAGCAAGCTTTAAAAGGCTGACCTTTGGTTATTGCTCGTTTGCTTGTTGTTTGGGTTTTTTTCAGACAGAAATTAGAGAAGAAAAAATAATTTATGGGATTTAAGTTATAAATTTCACATTTGAAAGACTGGGATACCAGGCGTTCTTAGGCCTCAAAGGCAGCTAAAGATTTGTTCTCCCCTTCTCTCTCATTTTCACTTGCCATGGTAGTCATGTCTCTTCACAGTATTTCCCTCTCATCCCCCTTCCTGGGTTTTTCCTCCCCTTCTTCTTGCACTTTCTGAGACCACAGAACCCAGATGGTGCCCTCACTGTTGCCAGGCCCTGGGGGAACTGTTTCTGTGACACCCACCTCTCAATAGCTGTACTGAGAAACACGCCAAAAGTCTAGTGCTGAGATATGTTTCATTTTGGTATTATTTTCTTCCCAGTGAATTTGTTTGTGAGCACCAGTTTTTATGTGTAAACTCAAGGCTCCAATATTGGCAGTGGTGCAACATTGAGTTTAAATAGAACAATGAGTTTCCAGACATCTGGTTGTGATTTTAGCAGAGTCAGATGTTGTTAAAGCGCCAATCAATAAATGGTTAAGGCATTGTTTATATAGCACCTCTATTTCTGCTAATACTGAAAAATTCATAACACCATGACATTTTTCAGGCAGAAGTGCCTATCTTGGTGCAGACAAAAAGTGCACCTTCTTTTATATACCAATATATTTGATTTTTTTAATTACACAGAAGGAGGCATGATGGAGAAAGTAGAACATGTAGCTGAGGAGAAAAGATCCGTGTTCCGATAAAGCATGAAGTAAGAGTAGCTGTGGTAGAGGTTCAGTTAACAAAGGACATCAAGGATAACAAACTATTAGTACATTATTAGCCAGAGGAAGATCAAGGAGAGTATTAGTCTGCTCTACGACAGAGGGGAGAAACTCTTAATAGATGACCTAGGGGAGGCCAATGTGCTTTAATGCTTTTTTTGCTTTAATCTTCACTGAAAAGGTCAGCTGGGATCATGTGGCAAACAGAGTTTATATCTGCCACAAAAAAAAAAAAAAAAGAAAGCAAGATCCAAGGCTAGAACAGGAGAAAGTAGGCTGGAGAGTACTTAGAGGAGTTAGATCTTCAAATCAGATGGGCCTCAGAAACTTGATCCTACAACCCTTAAAAAACTGGCTGGAACAATCTTGAGGTCATTAGCCATTTTTGAGAACTTAGGGAGGTCAATTCAGGTCCCGGAGTAGTGGAAAAAGACAAACCTGACCTGTTTTTAGAAAGGGAAAAAGGAGGAGCCACCAAGGAATTTCAGACAGATCACCTTAAGATCCTGTCTTGGAAAAATACCAGTACATACAATCAAATGTTGAACAGACAGCTAGGTGAAAACAAGGAAATGTGCAACCGCCAGAATGGATTTGCTAAAACTAATTGTGTCAATAATTAACAAGCAATAGGAATTCTAAGTAAAGAAGTTAAAATAAGGGGCATATGACATAGTCTGTCTGAAGCTTTTGATATAGTGCTATATGCAACATTTATAAGCAAGTAAGGAAGCCTGAACTACACGAATCTACTATCAAGTGGGTGAATAATGATTATTAAAAGAACTCCTGACTATTAAAAGCTTATTAGTTGCTGTTGTTAGGAATGGAAAGCTGTTTAGCATGCTCTTCTACAGGGATCTGAGTCTCTACTATCTTGTATTTTCATTCCTTATCTGGAGACTGGAATAGTGAGTGTGCTTATTACATTTGAAGGGAATACAGACTAGGGAAGGAACATAAGAGTTCTATTTATAGTGTTGGAATTCTAAAGGATCTTGCCAAACTGAGAAACACTTGTCACGTTCTCAGCATTAGTGTACGTGTGAGTATATAGAATGAGGAATAATGGAGTGCATTCTTACAAAAAGGGAGAAAGTACCAGTTCTGTAGGTAGAGGTGGGGAAAGCAAGACTTGCAGTAAATCACAAGCTGAGCCTTAATCAACAGTGTTAAGCTGTTGTGGAATCTGCAAGCATCTTACTAGAGTATTAAAAAACCATGACTCCTGAAGTAATCCTTTTGCTCCACTCAACACCAGTAAAGCCTCAGCTTAGTGTCGTAGCACTGCCGGGTATCATGCTTTATGAAGAATGCACACAAGCTGGAGAGGGTGCAGAAAGGATGAAAATGAGCTTAAAATCATGACCGAAAGAAAAGCTTCATGGAGGTGGTAGATTTTGTGCTCCTATGTCTACAGAAGAGACCCGGAGAAGACAAAATAGCGGATGTGAGATATGTAGAATTTGAAGAGGGGGAGCAAATAAATAATGATCTTTTTGTGATAGGTTGAACTAAAAGTAGTGGTCTGAAAAATTGCAGTTAATGGAAGGATGCTTCTGATTAGCCACTGGGAAAAACTTGACAACTCTGTGAGGAATGGACTATGTGATGTCCATTGTAGACACATTTTTCAATGGTTTATGAGTTGCCATTATGATGAGGCTGATTTATATATATATTTGTTCATTCATATCAGAATAAAGGCAGCAGCGTTCCTAATGTGCCGTAACACTGGAGATAAGCCTGTGAAATGCCATTGACGGGATCTCACAGCCTAGAAGAGAGAAAAGCAAGTTCTTTTCTGTGAATATAGAAACTTGCATTTTTTTGGCAATAAACTCTGCTGAGAAAGTTTGGGTACATAATTTCATTTCTCTGTGTTTCATTTTGGCCATCTGTGAAATCAGCTTTAGGATGCTGATTTTTTTCGTAAAACAGCTTTCTAAAACACTTTTTGGCTTAAGAATATTGAAAGATATTCCTTGCCCACCCCAGATTATCCCCTCATCCTTTCCTTCCTAGAAGCTCTCCAGTTCTCTCCTCTCTTCTTATCTGTGCCCTTCTCCTCCACAGAAACCATTTCAAGGCTACCAAAATCTTGAATCTTGTCATCCCATCAATTCTGATGGCAACAGTATTCATTTTTGCTGACTGTTGAAAAGCCCGGACTCAGCTTCCCGTTCAGGTTTAAAGTGAGGGAGGGCTATGAAGGCTGAGTGAAATCCACTTACTGGGGCAAAGCTCCCAGCTGTAGTTTGTACTCTTCCCTCCTTCCACTGCCTGATTCTCCTCTCTCTGTCTAGAATAACAAACCAGCCCTTTCATCCCGCTTGAACAGCCATTCCCTTATGTCCTTGTCCACTTTCCAGCCCAGGACCATTTCTTCTCTTCCCATTATCAGGCTCTGGGCTGCCAGGGCTCCAAGTAGTAACTGCAATCCTTTGCATTTTCAGCTTTTGTCTCACTGTTCCCTTCCAGCACATCGTCTCTTGGGGCTTGAGCTACATACATGACCTCATAGTGAGCTCTTGTTAATGGGACTTTCATGGGACAAGTTTTTTTGTTGATTTTTGGGGGGGTTTTATCCTCAGGTACATTTTCAGATGCAAATGTTCAGGTGAAGAGAACATCCACGTATCTTAAATTTGTAGCTACCCTTTTACTGTTCCTCGGGCTGCAATACCCCAAATCTGACAAGCCTATCTTAAGGGAGCAGCTCGCAACCAATGCAACCTGGGGGTTGACCTTGGCACCTTGGGCTGCAAAGGGTGGGAGGTGGAGTGTCTAGCAGCAATTTGGTATATTCCTCAGGGGCTTTTTCACGGGAATGGTTTGATTATAATCAAAATGGGAGCTATAGGTACTTGCATGTATGTGTGCGTACGATGGTGAATGTGGGTTTTTTCCTGCAAATGCTGGAAAACTTCCACCGTATGAGAGAGAGTTACACTTAACTTTGCATTCTTAGAAGGCTTTCTGAGACATCTTTGTGCTCGGCCCTGGTTTTGTGAGGAATGCTGAAGTTCCTAACCCTGGTGTAGGAGTTACTTATGCAAACTGAGTATGACATCCCTGGTAGTTGGGGCGTATGTCAGGGAGGGGCTCCAGTGTGGATCATTCTGGAGAGCAGAGCACAGAACCTGTTCAGAAAGCTTTGAGAGCAACTTAAAAGTGGTAGTTTAGGATGGAGAGTAGCTGGTAAGTAAGAATATGGGGTGCATGTTATTTCCTACTTTCTTGTTCTTACTTCATTTTATGAAACTTCCCTGCTTCTCCACGGGCAAGTCAGTCTTGCCTTGATATGTTTTCCAAATAACTCTTTGTATAACTGCTTCTATAAAAGTTCCTTCAAGGTAAAATGTTCTGGTCTATCCATTTGGAGTCCTAGAACTTCTGGTAATTAGCATCCAAAGACAACCACATACTGTAACTGAAATGTCTGTCTCTGTCACCTGGTATCATTTTCTCATTCCACATTTTATGTGCACTCACAGGATTGTTTCTCTTGCTGCCAAGTCTTCTGGTATAGTATGATTTTCATTAAAATTTATTTTCCAATTTAAAAATGTTTTCATGTTCATTCAACTTTAGGCATAGGTAACTAATAAGTAAGATGAATTTGACAGAAGTTCTATTAAGTCTGTAGTGTTTTCTCCCTCTACTCAATATTAAGGGATCTATAACCCAAGAAATTAGGGCTTTTAGAGGTAAGGTAAGCAAAGAGAAAATTGGGGCATGGAGGTGTACGTTGTAAAATATTAAATCTGTGAGCATTTTTTTCATGTCTTTTGGCCTCTAGAAATTACAAATATTTATAGATTTGAAATCCAGACAGCTATTCAAAAAATGAATTGTGTGCAATACTTTCAGGTTATACTATATCTGTAATTTCAGCAGTTTCCTACAAGCGATTAAACTATTTGCTTACATTTTGGTGGAAGAAGAGAAAGAGAAAAGGGCTGCAGAATGATGGAAGTTTTTTCAGAGTCTGACTTAATAAACGTGATGATCAAATATGAGGATTTTTGGAAACAGGGATAAGCGACACTAGCCTGGAGGCTGAACTTAATGTCAAAGAGGGTGTTCATGCAAAGCAAAACAGTGTATCTAGTAAACTAGAGAAATACCATCTTTGGAGGGAAAAATCTCTAAAGATTTTATGCCACTTTTAACAGACAACAACAAAAAAAGCCCTAGCTGTACCTCAGGATATGATCGGTCTTTTTGAACTGAATTTGTTCAGTGCTTTTTTGTTCTTCAGCGCTGTCTGCGAGCATTCCCTGTCTCAGTCATAAGGTTCAGAGTTTGGCAGTTTTATTTCTTTGTTATATTTTCATCATGTGAGATAAAAAGTCACGGATGAGTGATATAATGGAAACAAATGTTACCTGTGTCTGAGCGGGAGGAAAAAAAGCCCTCAGTAACACTGAATCCGTGCTCTTACTCTTTCATAAAATTGTTTGAATTTTTTTCAAAACGATAGGTGATTTTTTTTCCTTCGCTCAGCCGAACTGCCTCTCTCCCAGAAGCGGCGTTCAGTAGCCACCTTAGGAAAGGCTTTCTCAGGGTAGCTGAGGTTGAGACTGTTGCAGGTCTGATCTGTTCAGGCTCTATAGGAGGGGATGAAGGCTGCATCACTCTCAAGTAGCCCCTGGAGGTTAGCTTGGAGCAGCAGTACAGCTTTGGAGGGAGCTGTCAGCCCTCTGGGCTACAGGCGTGTGCTGGCTTTAATAAGTACATTGCACAAGACAGCACCTATGAGCTGAAGGGCGTTTTCTCACAAGGAAGGCTTTTTAAAAATAGTGATTAATAAAGCCCAAAGCTGCACAGTTAATTTCTGAGAAATGCAGTGTGTTCAAATACCAAGCAGTCATAGATATTTGAAATGTGAGCAGACCCTAAACAAAATACATTCTGCAGATGGGCACTTTGGTTCATCCCTTGCGCAGAGATTTGAATTTGGGCTCTATTTGTTTTTACCAGTTGTGAAGGAGGTGGTTGGAGACATGCAGATCACTTAATTTCCTTAAATAGTGGCTCTTCAACTAAATAATACTGAATTTGATTGGTCAGTCATTTTGGTGGGGGAGGAATTGAGAGAACTCCCTAGTTAAAAAATAGGGACTATCAATAGGTGTGCATTTTCTAGATATCACAATGCCATTTATCTTCCAATAAATTGTTTTTCAGAATGTGGCATGCAGCAGATTTTGAGGGTATTGTATGTAATTTGTACTTTCATTTCTTTCTTTAGAATGTGGTTATGGCAAGTGCTTCATAATATATAACGTTTTATTCAAGTTTAGCTACTTATGCTCTTCAATTGCTTACTAGAAGATTAGTCTTTTTATTGGATGCATATTAAGTAGCACATCAAAAAATGGCTCAAATATTAAAATTGAGCATTATGTTATCAACATGTTTAAGCAAAACTCATGTGTTCGCTACCAGCAATTGACTGAGCTAAATCAGACAGCGCTTTAAATATGAAATAGTATGGTAGAGTCCATTGTATTTTCTTTTACATGTTTTTCATTATTATAAAATCTTGTAAGTCTGGTGTTCATAGACATGATTCACTGACTCACTTGCTTATTGAATTTAGGCAAAAACGTCCTGCAGAACCTCATTGATGAACTAGTCTAAAATGAAACCATGAGATTGCCTAGTTTTTTATTTCCAAAGTAATGCATGTCTGCCAGAAATGAAGGATGAGGTTCTGGTTGTCCTAAAGTTATTACGAGTGGGAGATTATACAGACATATATGGTAGTGATGAACAGAGATCAGAGAGACCAGAACTTCAAGGGGAAGGAGAAATGGGAATTAAGAGATCAAAGATTGTAGAGAAACTGGAGGGAGAGTTGGCTTTGTCTTGGCTGCCAAAAAAGGTGTGTTTTTTGCAGTGCAAATACTAACAGTAGAGTTAGTTCTTTTGCTGTAGAAGACAACAAAAGCCCTGTAGCTTTTACTGTGACGTGGCTGAGCAAGTTCAACTGCAGAAATGAACTGTAACAAACCTGTCCTTTGTCTCACTTTTTACTTAGCAAGAAGGTAATTTTTAATGAATGAACAGTGAAAAAAATTGCTCTGAATGTCTCTGCTTTATTTCATTGAACACTATTCAGAGAGGGAAAGCATAATAAAAAAGAGCAGCCTAAATTGGACAAAAATGACAGAGTCTGATTTTCATACTAAGCAACATTTGACACGACAGGAAGGACTCAGACTACCAGAAAAACATCTGGAGAGGATGTGCAGTAGGAGATAGCAATTTATTTCCCTCTTTGCCACCGATTTGCTTTGTAAACATTGAAAACTCACCTTTTCTCTCTGATACATCTCTTATTCTTGTTTCTTAAATAATCACAGTAAAGCACAGCTATTCATTAATTCTTCTCTTAATCTTTCATTATTCAAGAAAAGAGCTCACCGAAACCTAAGGTCATCTCTCTTTAACACTGGCTATTTATAATTAGGCAGTGAAAGCCATGCCTAAATATTTAAAGCAGTTTGAGATGTTGCTTATCCAGAACTCCCAATGGAAATATGTGGTTTATTTATAAGAAGGCTAGGGAGAAAAGGAAATTTGTGTAATTTTGGAAGTTTCAAAAGAGTATGTTAGGAAATTGTCTATCCAAAATGATTCAGGTACAGTTGATTCTGATTCTGAACAAAAGTATTATTCCAGGACCCTTTTGTTTCAATTATCTTGCACTTCTTGGATTTCAAGTCAAAGATGTGGACTTAAATGCCTAAATGTAGCACTCTCATTTTAAAGATACTTTCTACAAGTTATAGCTTTTATTTATTTTCTCATATAAAATTAACTGAGAATTTTAGGAAGCTTTTCTACCATTTTCCCCATCTCATCAGCAGCAGACAGAACTTGGACAGAAGGCTTTGTATACAGAAGAACGTGTGAGAGCACTCTTATGCCGGGTTATATCCTGAATTTCCTTTATCATAGATGTTACTATGGAAGGCATTTGCACACTATGAGTAGTTGTGTGATAGCAAATCCAACAAAAGCAGAATTTCCCATGCTCGAGTTCCATTGAAATGGTTGCTTCAGTTTGGGGAAATACTTAAGTTCTGTTAAATTTTCATCTGCAAATGTGTACTGAAGCCAACATAGGCTCTCATTACTTTCTAGAGAATGTGGTGTATAATCCTCATTTTTAGTACCTGAAAATGATTAAGAGAAAAATTTCCTTATCCCTAAAGTTAAAAAGCAATAGGAATACATCCAAACTGTAATAACTTCATTTTCTGGTCTTCAGGATAGACCTCATAGTAGTATCCTCTTAAATTCACAGAAAAAAAAATGGTTTTAATAGAGTAAATTTTCCTCTAGGATTATGTGCTTATGTCTACTGCCTACCTTATCGAGGGACTTGATTCTTTGTTTAGTATAAGTAGCATTGGGATCACAATAAAAGAGAAGGCTGGCCTCCTTTGCTGTCTGCAGACTAGATTGCCTTAAGAGACATTGAGACCGGTCGAGAAAAAAGAAATTACACTGATCCAATAGATATACTGCTGAGAGGTTTCTATTATATTTTTACCTCAGACATTGTACCACCATTAAATTCACACTTTCAGGCCCTGGGAATCAGGTCAGCATGACAGAGAAGTTTGGCTAAAATGAATCTGCTATATTAGTTTTTGTGAAAATGATTAAGCTCCGCAGGTTCAAGATCAGCACAATTTTTCAAGCAGTCATTGTTTCAAAGCTAGGCAAATAAACCCTGATATAAAAGAGAAAATGATAGGGAGCCAGACAAAGGCGGAATTGAGTCTCAGAGTAAACAAACTACCTGAATACATGATCTTGAGTAGGAAACAACACAAAGTCATTCATTTGGCACAGTGGAAAATCAGCTGGCAGGCAAATTTTTTTTAAGGATTTTAAGCAGACTGCCCATCAAATAAGCATCATTATAATCAAAATTCTTACAACGTTCTCAAAATTCCTAAAGGCAATCAGCTCCACTCAAATTAGTAACTTGGATAAATCACCATTAATTAGCTAATATAAGCCAGCAGGTGGTTTTGAGCCCAGAGAGATTCCCTGGTTATTTAAATTATGTATACTAAACTACACCAAAGATAGAGTAAGTGAAAGGGGAACAACAGGCTCAAGTCTGCTGAAAAATAACAACAAACAAACAAACAAAATAAAACCTGTTTAAGGATGGTGCTTAGCTAAGATCTCCAACTCATACATCCTACCCAAAGGAATACAAGACACCTTGGACCCTCAACTTAGGTAATACAACCCAGGAATATTCTGTATAGTTCCTATTTCAACACTGAAGTATATGCAGGAAATGAAGCTCACTTGGAAAGGTTAGTTCTGTAGATGTTGTGATCACTAGAAGGATGGAGAATGGTCACTGTGTTCTATAAAAATGCATCCTTGAAGCCACAGGGATGGCCTTGTCAGCACACACATTCATCCCAAAAACGGCAGGCGGTTCTTTTTTGTGAGCTTGTGGCAGGCATTTCCTATGAATAAATAAAATTAAAATCACATCATTTTGAAAGATTAATGTCCAAGTCTTCTGTGGCCGATCCTGCCATGCTCAGTTGTGGACAACTTTGGTTAGGAACCAAAGTGAACACTTTCATATTAGCACCGCAGAAGAAAATTAGTGGGGTTTTAAATCCTCATAGTAGTGGCTTCATGAGATCCAGGGATTCTTTGAGAAATCTGACTCAAATCTGCCCGCAAAACCATGGTCTTTCAATAACTCCTACTGGTATTTTGCGTTACCCTAAAAATCCCAGAGATTGCCTTAAAATTTTGTCATAAATTACTACCACCCATAAAGCTTGTGCTTGATGGTCATGCAAAATTGAGGCTCAACTGTGTTTTACAGTCTTTGATTGAAGCAAATGACACTGTGTACGAGTAAACTCAACACAGATATTTGTATTTGTCCCAGGGACAGCATCTCCGAAAGTCTGAACAGTGATGCAGTAACAGCGCATTTGAGGATTCAAAATCCTGCCAGGTTTTACTGAATGATGTGCAGATCTGGTAGTAATATTAATCTCAAAGCATGCTCTTGGATCGTCTGTGCTTTTCACGTTAATCAACTCAGTGTAATATTCTGTGTACCAAGAACAAAGCTTGTGTATCACATTGCATCACTGCCTCTGTGTCTGGCAGACTTGTGGCTGGCAAATGCTTCGGGCTCAGTGGTGTATTTGGATGAATTTGTTTTCATACATTTGTGCAGGTTTCTAGTCTATCCCACTGGTTTTCTCGCTGTAAATCATAAATGTATTATAAGCACATTATCCAATTATTATTTAGCATTTTCACTCAATCATAGGTTTCTATAAATTAAGTCCGTTCGATACTAGAACGAATAACATAGGAAGAAGGTTTTTTCATTGCCGTATTACGACCCAAATCCTGAAGTTATAAAAATTATCATTTTTCTTAACAGAGAAAACCTGAAGCCTGTACCTACCTAAGTGCTCCCCACTTAGACAATAAACACACAGCATCAGGCTTATCCCAACATCAGCAGGGAGTCAAGGCAGCTCCCGAGTTATTTGAAAAAGCTTCCAGATGTTTTGCAAACTACCGGGTTACGAGACGATGCAGACTGGAGATGTGTTTGTCTTCCTGTGGACCACTTTACCCATCACTAGTCCTGCCACAGTGTCTTTAGGTTCCTCTGCCAGAAATGAGGGAGCCAGGGCATGAATGCCTGGTCGGCACTAGAATTCACCCAGTTTGAGGGCGATTTTGCCTCATTTTTAAGAGGTTTTCTCAACCTTTGCCCTAGCCTTTCACCCTTCCACAGGGAAGGAGTTAGGGAGAAAGCAATGGTTTCAGACTGTATCCTCAATCAAATGCAAAATATGTAAAAATGGGAGCAACCGTAGCTAATTCTGTAGTTAAAATTAATTCCATGTATACGCAAAAATAATAGCACTAGTTTTTAAAAAAATGTGTCCTTGCGTTGTGTTTTGAACTACCTTAAAAAATTCTGGTTTTCTGGGCATGGTATGGAAGTATGCAGCTGTTCAGGGGAAAAAAAGATGCAGACTTGTTGTTCAACACATGCAACACTGCCCTTTGATATCTTTTTTTGGACTTTATAATAATGCTGTAACTACCGCTGTTCACAAATATTTTATTTATAAAAACTGTCCTCCCACAGGGCAGCTGCAGATGATCTGCAAGCTGAAGACTAGCCTGCAAACTCCACTCGCTCTAGGAAATGGTGCTGCTGTTTGTAAATATCAGGGCTTGGGTTGGGATTTTTAATAACTAGTCGTGCACTCCCGATTTCAGTACAGAGAGCAAGAGATGAAGTGCTGAAGGAACAGCTTAGCATCCCAGTCTTTCCATGACAATGCTGTTATATTCTGTTGTCGATAAAAACTGTAAAAAAACCCCCAGTCTGAATGCCTTTAAGTTGGCACGACACGCAGGATTAGTGTTCTTTTTGAAAGAAGAAAATAATTATTTGATATGTTGGAGAGATGAGCACTCACAAACCATCATTTGTTAGTAGCCCTTGAATGAAAGCCAAATAGGTGTTAATGCTCAGAAAAATGTCAAGTTTAATAGAATGAGTTTTAGTGACTAAAAAGATGAAATTAAGAGAGTGATGAAAACCCCCAGACAGAGTTTAGCAGAGGTAATTTAAGTCTTGTTTCCTACGTGGACCACTTGCAGGACTTTCTATGTAGTTTTTTGTCCATGGACTTCTCCGGTGCGTTTGTGACTGTGGCATAACTTTGGCAGCCAAGACACCACATTGAATTTCACAACTAAAGTCCAGCGTCCTTGCATCTGCCCTCAGCCCGTTGTTTTGCAGCTTCAGTTGTTGCCCCTCAACTTTTGCTCCATAAGAGAGTGAGTTATCATCTCTCACTCTTCTTCTTCATGGCACTCATGAAAATAAATACAGCTCTTTATAGCCCACCATCAGTCATCTTTCTATCAAGCTGAAGCTTGCAATCATCCTGCGCATAAAAGACATTTTCCATATGTGCATTAATTTGCATTTATCAAAACTGAATTTCATCTGATGCTTTATTGCCCAATCACAAAATCTTTTTGAGGTTCTTTAAAGTTTTCATTTCAATTAACCTTTGTAATTCTGCATCAGCAGTAGGCTCAGTCACTTTGCTGTTCACTAACATTTTGTGGTGTTGTTTGAGGTTTTTTTAAATACTTACTTTACAAATTCGGTTGAATTCGCCGCTGATGTGTCTTCAGAATGAAAATCAATCCATCTGTTCTTACCTATATTTTCTACCTTTAACTAGTTATTAATCCAGATAAGATATCTGAAGCATTCTGGAAATCTAATCAACCAGCTAATATTCATCCAGATCTCATGTATTCCTCAAAAGAAAATAACCCCGTGAGACCTCTGCCAAAGCTATCTCCATTTCTTTCCTTCATTATAACAATTTATTTATCTATCATTATGTCCTTTATTAGAGTTGTAGCTAATTTGCCTGGTAGGAAAGTTAGATTTTTACTGGTCTCTCCTCCCATGGCACATTCTTGGTTTTAATTAATGTCTTGTTTAGCACTTCATGTAATTCTTGTATTGAGGCTGATGTAAGCAATACTTGTGTGTCCTTTAAACCCCTTGAGCAAATACCGCTTTCTTGCCTGATTCATTTCTTAGTTTGTTCTAATTTTCTAGTGGTGTTTCAGTTTGGGACCATTCCTCTCATCTAGAAAATAAAAATGCTGATGTAGATCTCTGCTGGAGGTCTTCCTTAGTGTCCACCACCCCAAGAATACATTTTGCCTTTCTGCTCTTATCTTTTATTCTTTGAGTTCTCTTTCAACTTTTTTTTTTTTTCTCTCTCTGTGGGTTTTTTTTCTGGGGGAAAAAAAATGTTATTGTGCTGTTTCCCCGTTTCATTCTAAGGACACTACTAGAAATAAGAAAACAATACAATCTGTGGAGATGTGGTACCAGTCATCAGTGCTCTGTTACCCTTTGTGTGGTCATCATAAAATAAAGCAGGGAACTAAGTTGTACTTTTATGCCTACACCTTGAAAACTTTCAGCTTTTCTAATTTACAGAATTCTCTCCAATATCTTGGCATCATGAAGGTTAAAATCAGAGTGCAGTTTAAAACACAGGGAATTTCTGTCAAACTACAGAGGCCCTGATTCTACTTTTAATTACCAGCTGTGTATTAGAGACATCTGTACCTTCCTTCTTGTGTGTTGGAAAGTTCAGGGGAAGCTTCCACAGTAATCAGTGTCAGAATACAACCTTAGGTGGTAACTAAACTTTTAGTGACTTAGTGTTTTTCCCTGTATTATTCGTTAGTTGTTTGGGAAAAAAGTAAAATTGCTGTACAGTTCATGGCAATTTCCGCTCTTTTTTTCCTTCATCCTTCTCTTCCCATTTTTGCTGTCTTCAGGGGTTTTTTTCCATCTTACCCTTGCAGTTCTTTCCTGATAGGGACTCCTTGTTCTCTCCCCGCAGCACTGGTTAAATAACCAGAGATGAAATTTGGTTTGATAGCAAAGTGCTGTTTGAATTTAGAGACAACATCCTAATTGAATTGAGAGTGGGGAAAGAGACTTAATCAAGGGGTATTGCTTTAAGTTGTCTGCAGAATTAGGCAAATATCACTGCATTAGGTATTTGAAGAAAAATTTTAACCCCTTTGGGGAAGCAAATGGAGCGAATAGTTCGGTGAAGCTGTCCTCGAAAACTTTGGATAGTTGAGAGAAAGGGAGAAGGAGAGAAAGAATTTGTAATGCATAAATGTAGTGAAACAGTAGAAAACATCAGCACTCAAAGAAGGCAAGATTTGTAACTCCTAAAAGTTTTCCTGCTCACCGGAAAGGTAGAGGCAGGGATTCCAAAGAAACATAAAATACAGCTTGTGTTCTTTGTGGCTAATTTTGCACGATCTTCTGTATATAAAGGAGTCCTGAGAGGTTCTAGGCTTGCTGACTCGTTTTGGAATTTCAGAAGATGCAGTGTGTGCTCTGATGGGATGTTGTGTAAGCTTTTCAAAGTTACCTTTGAGAGCTGGCATGTTGTGTTTTTGCCAAGTCACGTTTTATGCTTCAATTAAGATGTCATGATTTGTTTAAATACCTGAGAAAAGGAATGAAGGAAAAATGGCAAAAAATGCATGTCCTTTTTTTAACTTTTAGTCTTTTACTTCACCATGTCCTAAGTCTGATGGTTTTTCTGTTAAGGGAGGAGTTATCACTTCAATGAACAAATTACATTATAAAAATGCTGCAGTTGGACCATGATCCTAAACATTCTAAGGGTATTGCTTCAAGCTTGGAAACTGAAAAATCGAGATTCTCAGGCACTCCTTGGTGCCTGATTCAGTGATTCAGTTTTGGGAGAGTAGCTTATGCTTCCCTTTAAAGCTCCTTTATATTCAAGGCAATTCTTTATGGTCTGTTTTAAGACTTTTGAGGATCTAGTTAGTGGTTTGTTTTATTTCTCTTGCCATTTTTTTTTAATTGTCGTCACATCGTTAGAAGTGAGGTTCAACCATAATCTTAGTATAGTTGGGGAGAGTTGAAACACAAGCATAGTTTTAAGATTAAGGTTTTAATTTTTAAGATTAAGATTTTAATTTTAAGATTAAATTTTTTAAGATGAGCTACTGGAGAGGGCCACAAAGATGGTGAGGGATTTGGAGCATGTCTCTTACGAGGAAAGATATGGATGCTGGGCCTGTTTGGTCTGGAGAAGACCTCTTCAAATAAATCTCTCATTTCATAATTTAAACTTCTCTACTAAAACTATTTTAAAATCCCTTGTAAATCACGTATGTGTGTGCATGTGTGACTAAACTTTAGACTAAGTTATAATCAAATACTTGTTTTGCTACAGTATTACTTAAAAGCTCACAGGGAGCTGAGTTGTAACTATTTCTCTCCATGACATGTTTTTCCTATGAAACAGGAAAACAAATTTCATACTCGATTTGCCTTTTCTGTAGTTGCTAATTGTGAAGCTATTTTGCCATTACAAACAATGATGTGAATGTAATTTATATAAAAGAGAGGTGTATATGAGATGTCTATACTTTCAATATAGGTGAACTTAACAATCGGAATTCCACTTAGATGTCCAGAATAATGACTAGCAAGAAAGACTGACCAAAAATCAGGAGTGATTTAGTTCTTATACAAATGCGCCTCCATGGACATAGTCATTCTGGTCTGAATTTGGTAACGTTTTCAGTAACATAAATAACACGCCAAAATGAGACCTTCAGTTGTGCTTCTCATCAGTCTCGTGGTCTGTGCAAGTCACTCGCGTGCTGCTGTCATTCTGTACTGTCTCATCTGATCTTTCCCCTTCGTGGCTGTACCCAGGTGTAGTTTCGGCTCCATGGCTTGAAGTCATGCTGGACCAAACCCGTAAAAGTAGCTTCTAATCAGAAATTCCTTGTAGGAAGTATTTGAATATGCCAACTTACACCAAGTTTTTGAAAGAGTTCTTACTCGGCTACAAATGCTGTATGCAAGGTGAAGATCTTTAGTGTCAGCGAAAAAAGTAGAAGAGAATATTCCTTTTTTGAAGTGGTAATGCTTATCTCCTCTGCACTCAGGAAGGAGTGAAACCATACAGAACTAAATACCGGTCATAATGGTATGATTAGTTTGCATATGAATATGGTACACAAGTTGGTCCTCAGATTTGGACTAGTATTAGAAGACTAAGCTGAAAGTTATTTTACTTGCATATTAAACTCTTCCATTAACAAAGAATACTACTGTTAAATAAACATATAGTTTGAAGTTCTTACCCAGAAGTAGAGAGCACAAAAACTAACAGTGACTTTGCTGTCTATTCTTTCAAGTAAATGAACTTGCAGATATTTAACAGGTTCAAAATATTTAATCTAATTACTATTAAAATTGCATTCAGTGACTAGAAAGGGCATCTAGTGAAAATGTGCATTGGAGCTTACCCTAGAGGAAGAAATATTAGGCCAATGAAGACAACCTGTAGAGAATGTGAAATAACAACCATATGCTGGCATATTAGGAATGTCTCTTCATAGATGTGCAAGTTTTATTTCACATTGTCTTCACCCTTCTCAATAAGAATGACTGATAGCTTCACTTTGTGATTTCCCAGCTTTTAAGAGTCTATTTTTATTTATTTTTTATGACCAACCTTGCACTTGTTAAATGTAATTTTTGCTTTATATAACGTAGAAAAGAGCACATCTGCAGTGTGCTGTCCCATGAATTAACAAGAACGACTGGACATAAGACAAGAAATCCTTTAAAAACATATGTTCACATTAAATATCTGGGCTGTCTCAGTAAAGGAGGTCTTATGGGGTCATTTTTGATGCAGTGCAAGTAAACCATTTCTGCTCTTCTGAAATAGTTTCTTTCAGGTTTATATTGAGCTTGTATAAAGGCACATTACATAAATAAGGGCTTAGTTTGTACATTAGTCTTTTACATCTTGGATTCTAACTAAATCCTTGTTTTTACCAACTTGGTGCTTAAGAGATATTGATTTCTGCTATGCATGACTATGGTGTTTGTTTTGATATGTCTGGGATTAAAAACAAAATTAACACGCATAATCAGTTTTCTTGGAACTAAAAAGGGTGCTTTGGTACCTTTGGTTACATTCTTCTGAACAAAAAGGAGAATAAAAGAGATGTGATAATAAAGGGATCGATTTATTCAATCACTGGGTATAAAAACTTTAGCCCTGGGAAAGACCCTTCCTCTAAGAGCTTTAGCTGCCCAGTCTCACTTGTGTGGCACAAAATAATTTGCGTTTTTAGAGAAAATTCATGTCTTCTGTGAGCTCTAGTGAAACATGAATAAATTGCTTTCTTTTCCTCTTTTTCTGATTTTATAAAGCTGAATCCATTAGGGGCTGAGTCAAACTGTAATGAAAGCAAGGCACCAACTGAGGTGATGGAAACCCTGGATTAGATTTCTTAGTAGCCCAAGCCCAGCTGTCATGGCCTACGTGTCAAGTTAGTGCTCTTTGGGGAGGCGCGACAGCACGTGTGACTATTTTTTTTAACTGCTGCGTTACAACAGGTCTCTAAAGCGGCAAAGGAATTAAACAGAGACACAAAGATTAAGAAATAAATAGAGCCGCAGCGAGTGGCTCACCCCAGACTTGCAGCTGGGCAAGCGAAGCTTCCCAAGGCTGTCATCGTGCTGCCGTCAGCCTGGCAGGCTCGCGTGTGACCCGCCGTGCTCCCCGTGTGCCCTCCGGGCTCCCGCAGGTGCCGGGGATGGGCATCGAGGTGCTGTCACTGGGAGCGCTGAAATATTCCTTCTGTTGGAACAAGGCGTAGCTTGGAGACTCCGAAACCCCCAAGCAGGGGTGTCGTGTTCTAATTTATAGCCATAAATTTTGTCTGTTATGCCTCCTGAGCTTTGCTATGAGGTGGGACCGTGATTGGGTCAGAACATCCAAATTCCAGCGGGGATTTTAAGGGGAAATCTATGGTTATTGTTTTTGCCAGGAAGACCTGCTTTCCTATCAAAGCACCAAACCTTCATCTGAGTACAGACTGGTGTTAAATTATCAAATTATTGTTACCAAGAGTCTTCTATCCTAATGTTTGGAATTTATCCAGCTTCCAAAGAGATTCTCACATCCTCCTGTGAAAGAGACTCTCACATCCTGCCGTGAAAGGGGTGACGGCACAGTTAAGGGGTCCCCGGTAGATTCAAATAGCTTAAGTCATCTTAAGTTCCCCATTTGCTTTGTGAATTTGGGGAAATTACGATAGTTTCAAGCCTAAGATAATTTCAAGAGATTTCCTGGATTGTGGGGACAGTTTAAAAAAAAAAAAAATCTGCCAGAATCTATAGCAAACTCATGCCCAGGGGAAAAATTCTTCCCTTATTTCTCAGCTGGTGACTTCACATGATTTACTTCATCTTAGGAAGGGATTTCAAACCAGCAGCAGCTGTAACCGAAACGGTGTCTGCCTCCACATCCACTGATACCTTTGTGAGGGACAGAACTGAGCATGTCAATAACCCCGTTTCCTTTTTTCCCCCCTTATGTTGTGGTTGTGGGAAAGATGCCCAAGAAACCAGATCACCTGTTGCTGCTCTCATTGCCTTGTACTTAGAAGTCTGTGCCTCCCCTCGGCCTCATTAAGTATCCGCCACACCGAGAGTGCCCGGTGGTGACTCTTATCACAGCCTCGTCACTGTGGTCGAGGAGTGGAGTGGCAGGGCAACAGTCTGTATGGAGACTTTTGTTTGCTTCTAAGCTCTGCTGTTCCTGGAGCAAAACAATGTGACTGCTATGGCATAACTCAAAGTGAATTTAAAATTACTGAAGTCAAATGTTTTCTAAAAAGATGTGTTTTGAAGCAATTTGGCAAAGCTGATATAGCCGTGCTAACTTCACTGAAACTGCATTGGTTGCATCGCTTGAGAATTGGGCCCCGACTAGCCAGAGCATTTATTTTTAAATTCTAGCTTCTACTGGCATGTTCTTAAAAGTCTCTGTAGTTCTATAACTTTCTAAAGGAGCTCACAAGTCTTATGCTGACTGCTAATAAAACAGAAAATCCGTTTCCATTTTTCAGTGTAATCTTTTTTTCATGCGAATCTATTTCTCATCAAAAGAAGTGGTTGACTGGTGTGAAAGCTGGAGTTCTCTACTTATCTGTGAAGTCAGAAGACAACTGGTGGCCTTTCAAGTTGTCCCATGTTGTCTGAAAGTACATGGCCATAAATTCAAAAACCATGAGGGAGACACCAAACATGCTACGTTGCTCTGACCAGCAAAAGTATTGTTCCCAATGCCGGGTCTGATCTATGATTCTGTGATCAACATCTGTTGGTGAAATCAGCAAGGAAAGCTGAGACAAGGAAGCTTCTCCAAAGTATCTCTGGGAGAGGTATCTCCCTTAGCATTATATCCGTGACACCACATGGGAATGCAAGGGGACTTTGCATAAATCAGGACCTTTATTTTCAGCTACTGGGTTTTTTTGTTAGTTATTTTTAAGAGATAAGTCGGAACAATTTGCATGAGGGGGACTCCAGCTGCTACAGGGAACAATATTCTCCCCAGACAACCTCAGTCACGAGAAAACTGATACTTCCGTAAAGGATTCCATATCTTCTTTTTAAAGAACATAATCTTCCAGACCCTTCCCTGTGTCTCCTTAGCCAGAGAGGATCCACTCATGCCTAAGGTACATTAGAAGATGTAAAGCTAAAGTCAGTTAAGGAGAAAAAAATCTCCCTGGCATTCTTTTCTTTTTGTTTTAGCAGATGCATTGCTGGATTTTCTCTGCCTCGCTGGCTTTCATTTCTGTACCCAGATGATACCTTTGGTTAGGCTCTTGGAAGACAGTTTTCCAGGCAAAAAAACCTCCACATTAGAGAGACCTCGGATGATAAACAGTTTGTGAGCCACCAGGCAGAGTAGTCACTGGAGATGCTGCAAGTCTCAGTCATGAAGAAGTTCTCTTGGATCTAAATATAGAAGAGGAGGTAAACCTTTAGAGGCCAGAAAACAGCAGAACCAAACAGAACATAAAGAATGAGATCTGCAGAACAAAAAACTCTTTACAAAATCACATAGAATGCTCATGTCAAAATAGAGAGAGAAAGCGAAAAGAACTAAAATCGGAGATACTTCCAGTCAGAGCAGTCTGATACTGTATTTGAACCTCAGTATCCTCATGGCATACAGTTAAGCAAGAGGACGTGTTTAAGTAATGTGTGCTCTCCAGCTTTGCCTCCCTTGGGACACCTTTGAGGAACCTGAATTTCAGAGAAAGGGGTGCTAAGCACTCTGACAGCCATGTCCTTTGAAGACACATCAGACTGCATATTCAGAAATAAATATTACACACTGCCAGTGATTGAGTACTGAGCTCCTCTGTGCAGTGGCACGTTTCCCTCGGTGGGTAGAAGATGGTGTTTATAAACTGCAGGTGTGAACCGTCCTGTTAATCCTGTCTTGAAGGTTTTGATTGTGCCTTTATACCAAGTACTTAATGGACAAAATGCACTATGTCTACATGAGTAAAGGATGAAGGATGAAGTTTTGTGTCTAGTCATGCAAAAAGGCTGCATAGTAAGTGCAAAAAGCAGATTCTCAAGCAGAGTATTGAAAAGTTTTACAGGACAAGGACTGGAGTGATTTGGGGGAAGAGAGCAAGAATTTTTCAGTGTAGTGGCTTTGGCGTGAATTGGTGTCAGAATTGTTGCTATGTCTGAAATCCGTGCTTTCACATCTACTGTACTGTAATTATTTACTGAGCTCCTGAAATACCCAGATTTGCTTTGTTTTGAAATGAATGTAGTGTGATAATTCTGCACACAAAGTGGGGACAAATATGCTGCTTCTGTTCTGATCAGTATGTTGTCAGAAACATCAGTGCTTTTGCAGCACGCATAGATTTCGTTCGTAACTCCGAAGACATACCTTAAAACTTCTGTGCATATATCATTGAGATAGAGACACTTCTGTCAAAGTCTGTAGGAATATCTCTAAAAGTACTGGCAAAAGTTCTTTGAGACTATAAAACAGCACTTCTGTGAGCAAGGTACGGCTTTCCTTTAATAAGGATTTCTGAGCAGCTTTTGGGCTCAATCTTTAGTGATGGCTCTTGGCAGAGATAGAGGTAGTCGAGGTGTTGTTATACTGCTTGTATGTTCTCTCCTCACCAGCTCCTCAGGGTAGCCAAGGGCAAGTTTGGCTTCTGCCACAAGAGCAAGCAGACACCCTCTACTCAGAAGTTTGCCTTCTCAACAGGTCTCTCCAGGATTTGTCCTGTCTTTAGGAGAGACCAAGCAGATTCCAGCTGTGATCTTCATTCTGAGTCTGGATGGGGGGTGAAAGAAAGAAACCCTTCTCTGGGCTATCCGGGAATTCTCCTTTGCACTGTGGAAACTTTGAATAACCAGCTGGGGAGATGCGTACCTGCTTTCTTTTTTGAAAACTGCCTTGGACTGAGTAAGTTTAAAGACACTGATTTGGAAATAGTGTTTCCTTAATTTCTCCCTACCTTGGGTTGGAGTAGAGACAGAGATGAGATGTTGTATTGAAATTCTAAGCTAATAGTTTGGATTTAATGTAGAATTTGTTACACAGTAAAGGTGAAAGTATAAACTCAAAATGGGCAGCTGTTTAGTTTAGGTTTTTTCATATTTGAAGGGATCTTGTCAATGATTGTTTTTCAAAGCTGATTCTTCTCTGTCACCAATATTTGTGTAGAATTCTTGTGATCTCTAACTTCCAGGTGTACAAAGGTACACTGTCATATTTTGTTCTTGAGAAAAATCCCTGTCTTTCTACCTACAGTCAAGAATTTTACCTGATAGAGCTGTTATTTAAAATTGATATTCAACAAATGGTTTCTGCAAAAGATGTTGCTATACTAATACGGTCCCAGACAAGTGTGTAACAATGAACAGAACTGAAAAATGTAAGATCAAGGGAGACTTCCATTGTTGTACAAATGTCTGGAACACGCCCAAACTATGTAAGAGAGGAAGATTAATTGGTCTGAGGACTGTTGAATATGAATAAGTAAACAATGGAAGTTATTGGTTAGGGAAAAAATATTCACATTAGGTTTTGTAACCCAAACCAGAAAAACCTTGCACTTTCCTTACAGTGCAATAGTCTGAGTAGGCTCTTCAAAAGCATATAAAATAAATTCTGCTTCTCATTCATAAACTTACCCATCTGTAAAGCCTTTATTCAGAGAAAACCTACCTGCTGAAGTGCTTGCTGTAGTTCATTAAAGGCTCCCATTTGTACTCATAAAGACTCAATCATCGCCCTGAATAATATATATGGGTATACTGAAAGAGAACCAACTCTGGCTGTTAGAATCTAAATTAAACAACTTTGTTTAATAAAAGAAGCACTGTCTCACTTCTAACTAGGCCATAAGCCCTAAGGGTCTTATATGTGTGTGTGCTTATTTATTTATTTTTGCCAAATGATCCTACAAGGATCTGAAAGCTGAGTGAACCGAGCTGACTGGATTGTTCCTCTTTCCCTGCCTGCTTAGAAAGACTGAGGCAAGCATAGATAGGCACAACTGTACTGGAGCAAATACTCCTCCTTAAACTTACTCTAAAATGCAATTGGATGATCTCCTGTCTTTTTCTCGGTCCCACCTTCTAACCTTTCTAATCTTGAGAGTTCATCTCTATTATATGTGGCTCTTACAAATGCCCATGATTAATAACTGCTGTGATTCATTAGCCTGTGTTGTTGGTATTGTTTCCCCAATGGGAGCATTTGCCATCTAGGGATAGTCCATGATTACTCTGCCTTGTGGAACAGTAAGATGCTTTCAATCTAATGTGCTGTCCATGTTTTAGCATAAAATAATATTAAGGCATCCACATAATGGAACTGTCTGAAGATCCATTTTATTAAGCGCTGAAAGAAAATGTGTGTGTGTGTTTGCATGTGCAAGGGAAACATAATCAGCAAATCTATTTCAGCAGAAACATAATATCCGTGAGGGTTTCTCGTAAAGATGCCGCCGTTTTGAGGGATAGTCCTTCGGATGTGGGGGTGCAAAAATCCTCTATAGCCAATGTCTTACCTGCTACAATTAACTTGTTCAAATTATAAACAGCCTATTCAAAGAAGGAAAAATAGGAAACAGAGGTATGTTTATTGTATTTATTCCATTTTGTGGGTATTTATTTTAAATGCAATCTACCTTCAAGTACAAAGCTGTACTGCTCTTAAAAGATTACTGTTTCAAGTTACTTCACATACCTTAACAGAGCATGTAACCTTTTTACATTATATGATCAACTTTTTGACAGTGCAGGGCCAGCACAGCTAATGGAATAATAGCCTGCAGGGTCCAGCTAAATGATATACGAATATAATCAACCTTTGTGATGACTATTCAAAAGTAATCCCTTTAGCTTTCAACTGCAACATATATTTCAAGCAGGCAAAGCCATATGAAGAAAATCTCTGCAGACTGCACTGATACAATATGGCCTTCATATCCCCACAGTGTGTTTGCTGCTCACAGTGAGTTTTAAATTTAAGGTAATGGCTACTGTATATTCATGTGAGCACAGAACAATACCTTTGATTTGTTGGAGAAATGTTACATTAGCTACCAAGGGCCCTATTCAGTAAACTTTGACACAACCCTTATATATGGTTTACTGCTCATTCTAAATGGAATATGCCTGATAAAAATGCTTTGCATGCCCAAATTGTACAAATTCATTAATCTTTATATTCATAAAACCTCCGAGTACAACTGCCTCCATTCCAAGTGAACCTAGTCAGGATACATGGAACAAGTTGGCCCAACCTGCTTTTAAAAATGCATCACATCAATTTTCATTTATCAAGACAGAAAAAAGATAGGAAGATCATCTACAAGTGTGGGATGTGTATGTTGTTGGCAGTAATGTTATTTTCTGCTCTGTCTTTATTCCTACTCCATCATTCTACAGATTATATAACTGAAAACAGCTGCATGACCTTTAAAAATGCAAGTAATTTTTAAATTACAATCATGGGTTATATCTCATTAGCTGCATTACACCAACATGATAATATGTTGAGATAGTCTTGCTTTCTCTCCCTTTTGTGACAAAAATGCAGTAATAGTGGATCTGAATATGTGGAATTAATTCTGTTAGAGGAAAACATACCTAATGAAAACGCTGTGTTGCACACATGTGAAAACATAACAGTCCTGGGAGCATATTCTGTTTGAGGTGCTGTGTTATGGGACTGTCACTTAAGCAAGTTAGCTATTGTGCAGGAGCAGGAGTGGCTATGGAATTCTCTCCCATTTGCCATGTCACTTCTTGAGCCAGCAGAAAACTTGTGCATCCTCAGCATCCTGCAGCAGGGAGCTCCAACGATGAGCTGGCAACGCACAAGGAAACCCTTCCTTTGTATCCACGGCTACCACCTGCTACTTTCAGTATGTCCTACTTCATTCTTTTATTGGGAGAGACAGTGAAAAATGGTTTCTGGGTCACCTTCTACTCTCATTCTTACTTTTGTAATCTCCTCAGAATATTGTCTTTTTTTTCAAAGCAGTTTTAGCTGCCCAAAGCAATAGTCCTCTTATGACTTCATCACTTCATGGAGCTTTCAGTGACGTTCTTGTTTAGTAGATTCCAGCAGTCTCTGAACAATGCCACACTTGGATTTGAGTTCTCTCCCACTGCATGAGCATGCAAGCTCAGGAACACAGGTATTGCCTGGTTCATTTTTTTTTGTAGGGAACGGTGCCTCAAATTCCTGTCCTCCTGGGAGTTAGTTGTGCCTTCGGTCTTTGTAGTTGTAGGTTTTGTAGGCTTTCATTGCTTTGTATGACTTTTCATTAATTATATCATGTGAAGGTCTTGCAGCTCTGCATTGTTTTCTCCCAGGAACAGAAAGAAAGAATGTGATTTTTAGAAGTGTAACATTCTTTAGACAGGCACACGCAAACAGCAAGAGCAGAGATGCCAATTCTAGCCACACTCAAAATTCGACCAGACTATTTTAATTGTATTTTATCAACAGCAGTGATAACGTGTCAGGAACATCCTATTATGATTAATTATATTTACATGCTATTAATACATACTAATGTTTATCTCCACATTTTGCACAACACAATAAGATGGAAGGAAAATGCTTGATGGTGTGATCTGTGATGGTATATATGTATTATCATTATGAATATGAGATGCTTTTATTGTTCCCAAATATCATAGGCTAAACAAATGCCAAGAAAACATTTATGGCTCGGTATTCAATCAGTTATCCTTGATATGCTTAATATATGCTGAGAGGGCAGAACTGTTAATCAGACAATAATAGCTTGGTGTCCAAGTGTGAAGGCAAAAGGCCAAAAGGTGCATGAGAAAAGCAATTTATGCTCTAACTCCCCATCTGTCATGTACACGTCCCCACAGTGTTTTGCATGTGTACGGTACATCGCAGTCAGAGACACGCTTTGAGACTTGGCCTGCTAGGAAAAGGAGTTTCCATTGGTGTACTTTAGGCCTGGTTTCAGAGCATGTTACCTGGAATAATTCCATTGTTATACACAGAGTAAACCATGAACGTACACACTGCCCTCATACAAAATGAGCTTCATATGGCAAGGCTAATTCTCAGGTATTCTTCATAGATTTGCTTATCCTATTCTTAGTTGTATACAACTGTGGATAAAGTGCTAGTTAGCAATTATACTTAAAAATATGATGAAACAGAAATCTTATTGAGTCTTGAGTGGTCCAGTAGCTTTGGTCTGTTCCAGACACTGCACCAGGAGAACCACTGCTTTGAACATTATTTTTCAACCCCACCAGAACTGTGTTAATGTATTTATTTTGGACACGAATGGATACGAATGCCATATAAGCACCATTGGTATTGCTGTGACTGAAAAACAAAGTCCAGTTTCAGGCATCACAGTACAGAGAGGTAGTGACAGATTGAGGAGGATCCAGTTGAGGATTATACAGAGGTCAGAAAACATGCGTTCCTTTCAAATATTGAAGAGACTGCATTTGCATAGCTTCAAAAAGAGGAGATTAGAAAAAGGAAAATAGTCTCTCAAGATATAAAGAGTTATTATAAAAGGGGACAATGTTCCACTGCTCTTCATGTCTAGCAAAGGTAGAACAAGTCAAAAATCAGTTTAATTTGCAATAAATATTTATCTTAAGTATTAGGGAAGAAATTGAGCGATAAGACTGTGAAGCACTGGAACAAAGAGATTAGCGATGTTGTGAAACAGCCTTCATCAGAAACCTTTGAGAATAGATGTCAGGATGGACTAGATATATGTGCACTTTCTTCATTTGAGGAGGTGAACCAGATCAGTAGTTCCCAAAATAAGAAACAATGCCCCAAGGATGGTGTGGTTGTAATGAGGCAAAGGGAGGCATGTTGCTGAAGAGTCACAGGGAGCAGAACAGCAAGTGCAGCAAGGAGGTGGGAACTTGGTGTGGAAATGGAGTGAGGAGAGAATGAGGCTGAGCATCACGTGAGACCACGGGAGCAAATGAAGCTTGTGGCTGTCAAAAACTGCGGAGTTAAGGCGTGGTCTCCCAGCTCTTTGGATCACATCCCATGGGAGAGGTGAGAGGTGGCAGCTGTCCCTATCCAACCTCCTCACCCTGCTCTTGTTTCCTGCACTGCTCCCTTCTTCCCCTGCATAGTCTTGCTGCCTGCCATCTTCAGTGCCATCTTTACCATCATCTTCTCCCAAACGCATCTCCCTTGTTGGCTCCCAGCTGGTCCCACCTGGAGCTGCCCTGTAAAACTTGCCTGTTGGAGAACTGCTGCACAGGAGCTCAAGACAGAAGAGCAGAAATCCCTGTCAGTTCTGTATTTCTAGGATTATATCCTACATGACTCACGTTTATGTTGTCTGAGATTTCTTTGTCCTGTGAGTTTCTCCTGTATTACGTGTTTTTCAATTAAACCTTCTGGGCCTTTTTACCATTAAGAATATTATAAGTCTAAAACACTAATGCACGTTTTTTTTTCTTTTAATAACAGAACTTGATAAAGAAACAAGTGCCTCAGAGCCTCTGTGAGCCTCTGTCCAGGACATCAGTTCTAGTTCCTTCCTGGTATGGTATTTGCTCTTAATCCATACTCTCTATACCAATATGCTGATTTTTGGAAAATGCCGTTGCTATCAACACTTAACCTCAATTTGACAGGAAATTCCACATCACCTCTGTTTTACTTTGCCCAAACAACAATTTTTTTTCTGTGCATAAATGAATGAATTCACATTTCCCTCAGATTTTTTACATGTGTTTTAGAATCTAATTGCCTTTGATCATACCATTGCTTTCAATTTACAGACATAAACCTTTGAGACAGAAACAAATCTATTAGGTGCTGAACCTAAGTATAAAATGTGGATATCAACATATATACATAAAGTTATGACATTTTACTGTTTTTCTCTTTGCCCTTTTTCATTCTAGAGGATTCCTCCTTGCTGACAGAGGAGCTGATAGATGTATAATGAGTACAGGAAGATCCTTGAAGATACATGCAACAAAGTAGGAATTTCAGTAGGGATTTTGCCAATAAAATGGGAGCACAGTGTTGCAGTACAAATATTTATGACTGAAATGTGGCTTCATTGTGTATTACATGTTTTTATCAAAAATAGCTAGTGTTGCTGAAATAAATAAAAAAAAGAAAAAGAGTAGTAGAATAGAAAGTTTGTACTCTCTGCCCCTAATGCTTAATGTCTTCCAAAATGTCAAGATCCTCCTGTTAAGATATTAAACATTTATGCCTACTGAATGGGAATCCAAGACACTGAATACCTTGTAAGGTCAGGT
Source organism: Sclerurus mexicanus (assembly GCA_013396755.1). Classification (NCBI taxonomy): domain Eukaryota; kingdom Metazoa; phylum Chordata; class Aves; order Passeriformes; family Furnariidae; genus Sclerurus; species Sclerurus mexicanus. Next base: position 737,385 of record VWZF01000989.1, read on the forward strand.
TCCAAATGTGTCTGGAGAGTTTTCTTTAAATCCCATTTTATTGTCCCTTTCAGAAAAACTTATTCATAGGACTACTAGTGTTTTTAACATGTGTGCTCAGTGTTTGGGGTTCAGCTGTAGCTTAGAACAGATCCAGCCTTGGTGGCACACTCTGGTGCCATTTCGAGCTAATCTGTAACACAGGTTGGATCCAAAACACAACTAAGTTCGTTTAAAATCGAGTTGAGCACACTGGTTAAACTGTTTGAAGAGTGTACTATCAAAGCTTTTGAAATGCTAATGCTGTTAGCTGTCTTAAGTGCAACATCAGTCTGTATTCACAGCTGAAACAACTCTCTTTAACAATGAAAGCGCATCTGGTGGAACACCTGTATGTCACGTTTTCAGAATTGAACCCAAAGTTCCCCTTTTAGCAAGAGCTGTGGACAGAGAAGGACCATCTGAAATTCAAACAAAGGCAAATGCAGGGTCCCGCACCTGGGGAACAATGACCCCACACACCAGGACAGGCTGAGGGCTGACCTGCTGGAGAGCAGCTCTGCAGGGAAGGACCTGGGAGTCCTGGTGTTCATGAGCCAGCAGTGTGCCCTTGAGGCCAAGAAGGCCAAAGGTATCCTGTGGGGCATTAGGAAGAGCATTGCCAGCAGCGAGGGAGGTGATCCTGCCCCTCTGCTCAGCCCTGGTGAGGCACCTCTGGAGTGCTGTGTCCAGTTCTGGGCTCCTCAGTACAAGAGAGACGTGGAGCTCCTGGAGCAGATCCAGCAGAGGGCTGTGAAGATGATCAAGGGACTGAAGCATCCCTCTTAGGAGGAAAGGCTGAAAAAGTTTTGCCTCTTCAGCCTCAAGAAGAGACAACTGAGGAGGGGATGTCATCAATCTTATTATATAAGTATCTGAAGGGAGGGTGCCAAGAGGAAGGAGCCAGGCTCTTCTCAGTGGTGCCAAGCAATAGGACAAGGGGCAATGGCAGAAACTGATGCACAGGAAGTTCCACCTGAACATGAGGAGGAACTTCTTTAGTGCGTGGGTGACCGTGAACTGGAACAGATTGACCAGAGAGGGTGTGGAGTCTCCTTCACTGGAGATACTCAAGAACCATCCGGACACAATCCTGTGCCACGTGCTCTGGGATGACCCTGCTTGAGCAGGGAGGTTGGACCAGATGACCCACTGTGGTCCCTTCCAAACTTACGCATTCTGTGATTCACACCATGAGGTAAACTAAAATTCTGCTTAGATTCTTTCTGATAAATAACCTGAAGCACTGATTTTGGACTGTGTGGGGAGAATTTCCCGTTCTGAGTTGATGAACGTCTTGATAGTGGTGTCCCCACATGACCTGCAGCATCTGACTCCTGTGGTCTTCACAGCCCCCAGAAGGCATTTGCCAGCTACCATCGCTGCTGAACTGAAGAGTTAGGGGGCAGAAGATTGCAGTTCCCATTTTGCAAAACATACATAAAAACAGGATTGGAACCTTGGAATTTTACTTAGGAAAATTGATGCAAGCTTTCCTAATTTCACCTATTAGAAACCCCATTCTTTTCAACTATATAAACAAAGCTTTATGACTCCCAATAGCCAACCATTCCTTTCTGCAAACGGAGGTTTCCAGATCCAGAGTTTGAGTCAAGGTCCATTAGACCTGTAATCAGTTTTTATGACAGTTCTTGAGCAAGCAATAGCTTTTGCCACAGTAATAACTCAATTCACGCTTTGCTTCAGGATTGCAATCTGAGTAACTGGTTGACATCTGACAATAGGATTTCTCCCGTTTAAGGATGGTAAAAATATATCATTAACCAGCTCTTATTAGACTATTTTTGATCAAAATGCTGTATGCATGCAAAGTAAAACAAATACTTCAATAATTTTATTCTTTCATTGAGAGGTCTTTATTGTCTGAACATTAAGCTTCTTACAGCAATGTTAATTTAGACTGCTTTTGCAAGGCTGAAAAGTTGTATAGAAATGTTCCTACATGCAATTATGCACACACATAGGCATATGAATCTCTTTACTGAATGCTAAAAATAGCTAAACATTTTGTAAATACCAGGAAGAGAAACAGGACTATGAATTAAATATAAACAACATCTGTATTGTTTACCCATTAAGTTTATCCCTTTTAATGCTATTGATATGAAATAAGAAAAATTTGATAAAGCCAACACAGTTTCATAAATAATGTCTTAAAAATCATGTTAATCTACAAGCTTTTCTAATCTTGATAAGTATAGAATTACTGCTTGTAAGAGATTGGTATTTTTAGATGTTTGGAATTTCTTTTATCAGAATAATGTTGAAAGAAATTACGTATTTGAATTTGGCCTTCATGGTAAAAAACAATTGGAGAAAATAACATGAACCTTGCAGACATTCTAGAAAAGACAATTATCAGTTTGTCAAGGGCAACTTTCTAAATTCTTAAGGGCTTTTAACCTCATGTACATTTCTGCAGCAACTGAACATTCTGTGTATGCGTCCTGAAAGTTATTGTGTAGTTATATTAAATAGCATCCATAATTATCACTATTTTTTGCCAACCTTAACTTGTTACTACGTGATAACTCTTGTATGCTTGTGAAAAAATGGTCATTAATTAATCCCCCAGAGCATTAACTCTCCCATACTTTTTTTAACAACACCTTTTTTGTCATAAAGCTTTTAATAAAAATACGGGGAAATATATCATCCTATAATAAGGTAAATGTGCGTTCTGTTCTTCAAAGGCAGAAAGGTTTGGGAGCGAATTATGTTTATTGAGCCAAACGTACCCACCTCCCATCCCAGTAACTATTTGACGAGTAACTCTCGGTCTGGCAGAGTGCAGGTGTTTTTCTGCTCCTTACAGACTTTTCAGTGGGAAAATAAAGGCTATGCTTCCCCCTGCAAATTAATGGGGCAAGGAGGTGAGGCAGGATGTTATTCCATACTTTATCCTTAGGACAGGATCCTAAGGATAAGGAATAAAGCTCTCAGCTGTCAGAAGCTGTCAGAGCTCCATGGGTCATGGCAGGCCTAGGTAACACCTCCCACGCTCCAGCTGAAAGCACGGTGCTCACTGATACTCAGCTGTGCTGTCGACCCAGTGCTACTTCAGAAGAAAAATCACCACTTTCTGAATTACCAGTGCTCTCCCAGCATCACTTCCCTTTGGTGAGCTCCTGTCAAACGTGGTCCTGCTCAGAAGATCTGCTGAGATCAGAGCTCAGGTTAGTATAATGGAGCTTTTGTCCTTTGTCTCTTTACATGAGAGGTGCTCTCATTCCTCTGAGTGGCTCCTCATATGAAACAGTGTTATTCTCCACTCTGCCTCGTTCTTTATCATTGCAGTCCTTCCTCCAAGCTTTCCTAGAAAGCGTCTAATCCCCTGACCCTTTAACACTTTGCAATCAGATAGGGGGACTCATGAAAGAGTAGGAATTGCAGTTACAAGTTTTTCTGTGGTCTGAGAAATTACAAGCATAGTTGACTTTAATGAAGTTAGGGAAAATAGGCAAATCAATTTAGCCTATAATTTAGGTAGTTGTCCATTTCAAACAAAAGACTTGTCAAACATAGTGTAGCAGACAAATCTGTGAATAGTCCTGAAGTGTAATATTGATGTCTCTAAAATCTGCATCTTGTGGGTGCCTAAGGTGGCAATTAATATTGCTTTTTGAATACGGTTTTTATTAGGTTTCACTGTGGATGTATCAGATGGTATTGACTAACAATTCATAGCAGAGAGGAAGGATTCTGTTTATAATTATGAAAAGCATGTTTTCTGACCATTTCTTGTTAATTATGATGATATATAAGGTATTTCACCTATGATGCCATTTAGAAAATTAATGTTTGAGTCACAGAAAGGTCATTGCCATTCTGGAAGGAATCCATTCATCTCTAAATAGGCCATCCGAATGTGGACTAAGAAATACACTATATATAATTACCTAGAAATAGATGGAATAAATAAGATTGATGATAGATATTACTAAAGCCACACTTTAGTTTCCTCCTCAGAAAAAGTAGATAGTAACTGGAAGAAACGATATACACGTAAAAATGCAAGAAAGAGGTTAAAGTCTTGAGTAGTTACGTGAGGTTCAGCTATTACACCTGAGGGGAGAATTCATCAGCCTTCAGAAGTGGGGTACATGAAGGACTTTGTCCTGAGATTCAGCCAGGTATTGCTGAAGACAGCTCCTACAAAGAGGAGAATGAGGACTTTTGTGTGTTTTTTTAACAAACCTGTGTCTTGTGTGACAGCATAACTTCATAATGTCTCTATATTTGCCACACGGATGCTTTTAAGTAGATAGAATGCATGTGCTGTCTTTGAAGATAAACATGTTAATGAATATTTCCATGTGTGAGTCTTCTTTTGACACAGGCATACCACTGTAAAGTGTTGCTGAGCACAAAGAAGCTCAGGAGCTGTGAGGAAGATAAACTTCTCTTTCTAAACATTGAAGGCTTAGTCTTGAGAACTACAGAATAAAAGCCCAGAATAGCTGTTCGTCAAGTGAGCTCTCAAGCAGAGGAGGAGAAAGAGATTCCTTTAACATGAGGGACTGGGAAGTTGAGCCTCCTAGAAGTGTCTGGGAGTGGCAATAGCTGCTGGCTCCCACTCAGCTCCAAACCCAGCTGGGACTGAGATCTGCTGCACCAGACAGAGGCGTGAGAGGTAAGCCTTGTCTCTGGGAAGCAGCTTCCTCCAACATCAGCCTTTGTAACTGTCCCAGTCCCTGATTTGGGACATATTTATCCATATACAGAGGCAAATCAGCTTTGAAAGGCTGCTGCCTCCTGCGCTGAGCTATTCTATCCCCGGTCTTCCTGGACTGATTCAGAAAACATTGCCCCATCTGGCCACAAGTTCACAGTTTGTAATTGTAGTGACTTAAATCTGGGCTTAACCACAGCAGTGCCCTTAAAAACGTTTTCAAAGAGCCCTCCCTGAGGCATGGTGGTCACTGTTATTTCCTCCTGTTTTCTTTCATAAGAGTTGTCTGCCTCCCGGCTCCTCAGCATCAGTTGGCTGAGAAAATTAGACACTCTCCCTTTCCACATGAGGACCAGGAAATCAGTTTCCCTGGCATTGCTGACTGCTTTCTGGGCAAAGCGGGCTCATGCCAAGCTCACAGTATAGATTAAAACAAAATTTATTTATGATAAGGGAAGTTCAGGATTACCGGGCTTCTGTCTCCAGGCCCCTGGTTGCTTCTCTCTCACAGCAACCCCTTTAACTTCTACATTCTGAATTGCAATGAGCTTTCACGTCTGCTGAGCCCTGATATTCTCCAAGGAGCTCTGTGATATTAGAATATTTTGATGAATTAGAGCCTTGGCTTTTACTTTGCCTCTGCAAACCTCTGTTCTGGGAGAGCAATATTAGCGATGCATCCCCACTCTGCAGCGCATTCGGCAGAAATGGCCAAACAACTGTTTGAGAGGGGGGCATTTAAGCAAAAAGGGGCGAGGATTTATGGCATGTAGAGTTCCTCCTGTCACGTTGAAAGCCAGCAGTAACATCCCTTGTTCACACGAGGGGCAGGGAGTGGTGAGTCTGCCCTTGCCAGCAGCATCAGGTACAGCATCATGTGCGCAGAGCCAGCAGTGAGCGGGCACCAGTGCGGGCCTGTGAAATGGGACTGCTCCGGTGCGGATTGTGCAGGGCCCCAGCACAGTCAGAACCTCCCTTCTGTGGGGAATGCTTCCCTTCTGGAATGGTGGCAGAGCTTGGGGCACTACGAAAGCAATTCCATCCGTGTTGGCACTGCGTACTCTGAATAACCGAGGGGCAACACCCCACCAAGGCTTATTGATGTGCCTGTAGGGAAAGCTCTCATCAGCCCTTGTGTGAAACCAACCTGGACCAAGCCAGCCCAATCTCCCGAAACACAAACCTGCAGGCTGGCAAAGGTGACCCTGTCAGGGCAGGACAAATGCCAAGGACCAGTGTGAACATTTTAAGGGCGGTAGGAGCCACTTAGACCGTAAGACATGGGAACTGTCTCTAAGGTAACTTATATGTACTTGGCACAGTCATCAGGACTGGAAGTGCTGTGCTGGCATGAGCTGTGCACATCCACACACACCAAAGCCCCTCAGAGCAGGTGATGTGCAATCAGTGTTGCTGGTTGGGATCATTCATATAAATCATGTTATAGGTTTTTTTCCTCCATCTTCCTGATTAGAAAATTCAGAATAGTGGAACCTGCCTAGAAAATAATTACTGAGATCATCTGTGCCAGAAAACTTGGTAGTTTACACGAAGTAAATCAAAGAACACTGGAAAGGTGAGGAAAGTAAAAGAATAAAAAAACTAAACTTATATATTTGCAAAAAGCATGCTTGCCTGAGTTACCCGCTCTGTTTCTCCCAGATCCCATGTCCCACTGTAGGGACCTCGGGTATTTCCATGAGTGAGACAATGCACTTTTCCCTTGAAAGCTGCTGGGTTTAATCTCACCATCAGATGCTGTGATTCATTTCTGCAGTCCCTGTTGTACGTTTCTTAATATCAGACATGAGTAAAATATCTTCAGGACTGTGAGACTGGAGTTAACTATTTTTTCAAAGGAAAAAGGTGCTGGAAATAGATAGGTGGTCTTCATCAGCTGAAAGAGTCTCTGAAAACCAGACCCAGACTCATGAGCCTGTCATGGTATCCGATAAGTAAGCGAGAGGCTCGCTAAGTGAGGCCTTTGCACCTCTAAAACAGAATCAGTTTGGTTCAGTCTCATCTCAGAGCATCTGTGCCAGCACGCAGCTGCCTGGAAGTGGCCACGTCTGGTGAGTGACAGCCACAGCCCCACAGAGGAGAGGGCCTACACCAGCTACAAGGCTGCGCTGTGTGCTGCATGAAGTCATCCTCCACAACATGAATGGAGGAAAATTTCACATGGTAGTTCAGGGTTTCTCTCCTGTGAGACCAGCACAAGTACATAGTCTGTTTTAAATGAAGTCATCACGTGCATTGTATCAAATCATCGCATAGGTCAAGACTTGGTCCTCTTGAGAGCTGTGTTCAGTGAAGACAAGATGAAGCTCTTTTACTTTTCTCTCTGGTTTCTGAGCCTTTGAAGGCTGTTCAAGGTGTATGCTAAAGCTCCTTCCTCCAACAGCTTTCCTGTAACAGAAGGACAGGTCAGCTCTTGACTTCTGAAGCAAAGGCTTCAAAGTCTTCACAGGTATTGCAGGCTGAAGTAAAAATCTGCATGTGGCAGCCCTGAATTATGTGTTGTGACACCACTGCTTCCTCATGGCTGTACTGCCTTTTGAATTTCTACCTGTAAGTCATCTTTGAAACACAAGCGTTTGTAATGGTGCTGTGAGCTAGAAAAGTTTATTTCATAGTTTAAAGTGGTCCTGCCATCTTTACCTGTTCCTTTGCATCCCTGCAGGATGATCACCCATCTGGGAGTGGGTACTTCCTGTGACTATCTGGTTTGCCATAGGCAGTTCCACGACTGGGAGTCTGATCCTCTTTTCTCACCATTTTCCACACACAGCATTGCAACATTAAAAAAAAAAAGAGAGTCTGTTTTCAGGCAGGTGGATGTTCACACCAGAACTAAGTCAGAATCTGACTCCCCAGCAGAAAGGCTTTGGGTTGAGACCCAAATACAAACTACAGTAAGTCTGAGATTTTTGAACCTGCTGTATTCTTTTCCCATTTGCACTTTCTTCCTCACTTTTTGCTAGACTCATTTGTTTCCTTCTTCCCTTTTCTCCAGAGTCTCCCCTCTGTCTTCACCATTTCAATTAATACTGGGTTCTGCAGGAGCTCGTTCACCCACCTGTCCCATCTCCTACCAAAAAGTTGTCCTGTGCAATTTCTTCTTTATGAGGAACCCCCATCTCCTTTCTCTGACCACCTGAAACTGCTGACGGACCAGAGGTGAGCCAAATCTCCAGAATGATGGTGTGGTTGTTTACCCTGTAAGGAAAAATGAAACTATTCTGTACTGCTGAAAAGTGAGTGCAGAACTTGGCTTTGTGCACATGAAAAGTGGCTAAGTTCTGTTTATCTGTGCTTATTCTTGATTTCACAACTGTTTTCCTGTGTTTGCAGGTGCCAGCAACCCCTGAGACAGCACGATTTGCTCTGTATTACTATAGCCTGGATTTTAGTCTGTTTGCTTTGCTTCACAGCCTTCCTTCGTTGTATTCTTGCTGCCAAATAAACACTTGATACAGAAACATCTGATTTGTAAACATTCCATTAGACCTTCAGGAAAAACAAAGGTACTTGAGCCTAGAGTGTCGCCGATCTCTGCTCTTGAGCCTGCTGCTAAATGCCTTCTGAACTCTGCCCTTCTGAAACTTGGACCTTCATCCTCAGGGCTGGCTGTGGGCTGTGCTAGTGGAGCTGGGTATCAGAGCAACCCAAGCAGTCGTAAACTGGTAGTGCTTTTACCCAGTATCATCCACAACTGCCTCCCCATTAATTCCCTGCGCCTGGAAGCACCCTGATGTCTCCTTAATAGGGGTTAACATTATTTATAGCGATTTACAGGTGTGCTGCTAAAAGATGGAACTGTAAATCACCTCAAATGTTGTTCCATGATGAAGTGCCTCTACATTATTTAACAAATTGTCCCAACATGACTGAACAATGCACAATGGAAAAACTTGCCACGGAAATGTAATATTGCAAAGGCCGCAATACTGCATATTTAGTTAAAATTTGTAATTGCAATTTATATTCTCCTGGCAGCTTTGTACTCCAGGAGTATTTCCAGCTGCAGCAAAGCGGGCTCCTTCTGACCAGGGGTTGTCAGCAGGGCAATACAATGACTTGTATATGTGACACTGTTATGCAGCTGGCCTTGCAGAGGTATTTAGCACAAAAAATATCCAGTTGCACGTTCGTGGTTTAGTTACAGCTTACTGCCTAGGGTGTAAGGGAGCAATGTTTTTTTACAGTGTATGAGAGTGATTCTGCCTCAGTAGAAAGAAGATTGAGGTGTGATGAAATGCCAGCCAAAAGTGCCTACAGGTACCTCAAAATAAAGAACTACACGTGTTCTGAGATGTTGGTTTATCGTATTTGCCCTTAATCTGAGCACAGTGCTTTCCCAGATCAAGGGGAGGCTTGTAATTTTGAAGTGATAGGAAAAGTGGGGCAACATCGTCTTCCTAGAAAGCCTGGACTGAAAATGAACCACATTTATTGTTAATATCAGTCCTTTCTCTCAGAATTGCAGGTGATTTTCTTCCTTCAGATGTGCAGGTACCATTATGTGATAAATGGCTTCTGATTTTTCCCTACTCAACCAGGGACAGTTTAAAGATTGTCATGCCTAAAACATGCACCCAGTTGAGATCTCACTGGATGCGATCTAGCACAAAACCCCCTGGAGAAGCCCAGGCAGCTGCTGATTTCCTCTGGCCAAGAAAACTTGTCTGCAAACACCCATAAGAGCAAAGAACAGAAGAAAGGATCTGGAGGGGTGAAGGGTGCTTTGGTGTCAGTGCTTCCTTCCCAGGGATTTAGGGTTTGGAGGTTGTGAGTCAAAGGGCCTTTTCTTAAGATGAGAGATGAACAACCCCAGCAATACTTCTGTTGCATTTTAAGGAATAGCTCTTTTTTCCAATTTAACATTCTGAGTTTTCCCAGTTAAATTTTAACACCAGTCAGAGCTCTCTCAGTGTGAAGTCCAAGACCTAAAACTATTGGTGAGGATATTTAAAATGTTGCCACAGAAATGAGGTGTCTCATTGTCATGTGGGTAACTGGGCTGTGGACAGGAGGACCCAGGTAATAAATGCCAGCCTTAGACATCAGAGCTGCATCCAGGCAGCTGCTGCATTGGGTGGATGAGGATTGTTGCAAACAGAAGCGATCTAGGGGCAGGAAAAGGTGAAGGAGGTATCCCAGGTATTGAAATGTCCACCTGAGCATCATCTCTTCTTCGGGTGGCTCAGTCACAGATGGAACCTGGCTTCCTCAGGGAGGCTTGGGGGACCACACTCCACGTGGCTGTCCCTGTGTGTCTGTACCTCAGTTTGTGCCTCCCCAGCCTCGCACTGGTTTTAAAACTGGTTTAAACCCACTTCAAGCCACTGGAACAGACAGAGAAGGGGTTTGGCCGTGGATATATCGCCATGGGTTTTGTGCAGCGAAGCAGCTGACAGAGGTGACAGACCCCATGTGTGTCCCACACATAGGAAAAGGCAGAAAATCACACATGTACCAGAAAGCCCCAGGCAAGAGGATTTATTAACACTCCATCCTCCAGTGTCAGTCGGAGTTTGTGCCTTACATGTCACCAGAGAATCCAATCTAAAGGCCCAAATTCAGGGAACTCAGCTTTCACCTCCCCACTGCAGTAAACCCAAGGCTGAGCTTTAAAAAAACTGCTGTGCTGCTGCTGGGGAATTAAACCACTGCTTGCTGTTGTTCAAAGGGAATGGGTATTCTGTGCCAGTGTCTGTGGAGTAAGATATTCGAGGATGCTATTGGTACAGGTGTTTGGAGGTGCTGTCACATGGGGCAGGGTCGCTCTCTCGGTCTAAGTGCACTCCTAGGACTCAGGAAGCTTCTTTCCAGTTCCTCACCCATCCCAAACTTCTCTGTTTTCCTCTGCCCTAAGGCTGGGTAGCAGCACATCCCTGCCTCCTGGGAATGTTGTGGGGATGAGTATGCTACTGTCAGGCACTGAATTGCCATAAACATTCTGAAAGAATTGAAAAACTCTAGGAAAAAATATCCTTGTAAAACCACCAAAAAAAGAGTCAGTCCATTGGGAGGCAGCATTAAATACACTGTCATTTACCCCTAGCCTAGTTTTTCCCTTTTCTGCTTGCTCTCTTCCACCCATTGCCACTGCTCCTGCTATTTGAGACTGTGACATATATAAAACAGGACTGTTGTAGCACACACGAGCTGGATCTTGGACTGTGTGTTTTCCTTCACAGAGCACCACTGCCTTGGCACGGGAAACTGTGTCAGTGATGTGTTTTGCAAAAATAAATAAATAAAAGGAGCGAATGAAAATGTCATATACATAAATATGCCACAATAAGTTTAGTCTTTGGATCAAAGTGCTCAAAACGACACTGCTTTGAAACAGAAAGGTAGGAATCAAAATTACACTTCCCTGCGTATCAACTCGGATGCCAGCTGTTTAACTGAGGCATACACACTATGGCTGATTAAATGAAAACATTTTAACAGCTGTCTAAAAGAGTAAAACCCTCTCCCCATCTTCCAGGGCTGCCTCGTGCACCATCCCCATGGGCTGCCTGGGAGAGCAGCCACTTGGCTCCATCCTGTGCCTGCCCTGTCCCTGCTGATCAGCACCCATGCAGGGGCCACCCGACATACAGGGCTGCTCTGGAATCATCCAGAGGACAAGAAATAAGATCCCTGGCAAGGTCTGAACCTCACCGAGTCCTGGTGCCACTGACTGGCAAACCTTCATGCGGGCAAGAGCCCATCAGCTGCCTGGCTCTGACCCAGACTACTCAATGAGTTAAAAGTAATGCTGGCTGATTCAGGGGCACAAAGTGGCTCAGCAAGTTCACAGGAGAGGCCCTAGTTTTCACATCCAGGCCAAACACAGCCCAGCCTCCCCAGCAGGGAGGAGGCTTTATAGAGGAGAGAAAGCCTTAGGTAAGTGGTGGGTGGTCTCTGGTGGCTGCATCCCTGCCAGTGTGCAGAACCAGCTGGGAGCCATTCTCCAGCCTGGGGCCAAGCAGCACTGCGTGACTGCTAATTCCCTTCCTCTCTTCCCCTGCCTCCCCAAAGCTGCGTGGGCACCACTGGACTGCATCTTTGGAGCAGATATTGTCCCCAGCTCATGGCCAAGCATTGCTTGGGAGCGTGTTCATCGGCTCCAGCCAGCGCTGCAGAGGCGGAGCTGTCTGTGGCCAGGCTGGTGCCCTGTCCTTCTCCATTCCCTGGTGTAGGCACAGCCAGGAGTGTGACGCTGACCTGTGGCCCTGGCCTGGGCTCTGGGAGGGCTGCACGAGGTGACCTCCTAGGTGGCTACACCAGGAGGATGGTGATACACTTGTAGTGCAGGTGTTGCTGCAAGCCCCAACACTGGGTTATAATGGTGTCCTCAGCAGAGTTGGCAGCAATGGCTCCATTTGGGCTGCATCAGCTGTGGCCCCTCTTTGAGCACCCTGCCTGTGGGAGGTGCTTCCCCAGCCTTAGTGAGCAGACAAAGGATTAGCCTGGGCAGAGAGACGGGGACTGGACACATCACTGCTCCACCAGCCCTAGCCCACTGCTGACATCCACCTCGTGTCTGCTGGTGGAAGTGGAAAGGAAGAGTGGTTTACATTGCAGTCAGGTGGGAAGGGAATAAGGAATGGGGAACAGGCAGCCACCCCAGCCATCACAGGTGAGCTGCATCTATTCAAGGGGATCCTAGCTGAGCCTCCCCCAGGAGCAATGCCCCCTCTCTGCAAGGAAGGGCCAGTAGGAAAGGCTTGTGGGCATCTTTGCATAATGTATTTAAGCACAAGAAACTTAGGAGAGTTGGTATCAAGCACCAGGGATGTCCATTCACAGTCATTTTTAAAGATGATGCATTCTGAGAATGTATTCTTAAAGAATCTGTATTTCTAAAATGAAGAGCAATCCAGGAAGAAATTTTACAGCTCGGAATGTAAAAACTAATTCAAAAGGTAACATCTTTTGCTTTCTTTTTTACATAGCATTTGCTGTGTGCAAGTGTGTATGTGAGTGCAGCTGCGGGATGGAGGCTTTTACTAAGCTAAGGCTTGCACAAGTCCTCCTCGTCACACTCTCCTTTGGCCCATGAGGCTTTATGCTGCTGCCTGGTGGGTGTTGGCACACATGTCACTGCCAGAAGCCCCTCCACAAGAGTCAAGGCCATAACTGCGTGGGCACAGGGCATGGTTCATTCACTGATGCACATCCACAATTTTTGCTCACAAAATACAGCAAGAAACTGAACTGCTTTTCCCTTTCTGAAAAGCTGCAACCACTGCTGCCATAAAATGTTGTCATGGATGTAACATGAGACTCTTTCCCTCCCCAGCTGGCATGGGCAAGTCCATGTTTGACACCATGTCTTTAATGGTTTTGTTAAACACAGACAAAGCTGTCTCCTTGTAAAATGCCCTCCCCCAAAAATGTATATTCCAAATGTTAAGTCTATCCCACCTATTTCCATAGCTTTCCCTCCAAAATAATGTGGTAAGAGTCAAGAGAGAAGTTATGAGGGTTCTGAGTGAGAAGATGAGTAAGAAAGGGCTTTCCACCATGCAATGAGCTTTTCTCAAATCCGGCAGGCCATGCACACCCTCAGAGGACCCGATTCCCCAATGCCACGTGCAAATGGGCAAATAAGCACAGGCCAGCCACGTGCAGGTCAACATGTTACTTGTCCTGTGTGCTCCTGGTGGCAATAACATCTGCAAGTGCAATTCAGCACGTCAGCCTCGGCCTGACTGGTGGCTCTTCATGACTCATGGTTTTGTCCACTCAGGGTGGTCGTTTTGCTCATTGTCCTGAGGGTAGTTTTCTCTTCCTCTGCCCAGAGAGCATCCGGGACCAGTATAGTGGTGGTGTCTCTAGGACAGGTGTCATCTTGGTGACGATGACCCTGCGATGTGCAGATGTGTCCAGCTCTTCAGGAGCAGCCACTCTCTTGTGGGGGCCAGGACTGTAGGCACCCCACACTGCACTGATGGGGATCCCCCCCAGGCTCTCTGCCCAAGAGGTGAGGAGGGTTGGATGTGGCCATGTGGCTGTTCACACATCATGCTCCTGGCAAACATTCCCACGGGTGTCAGTGTCTCTCTGGGACGGTGCGGGGAGCTAAACACCCCTTTGACACAGGCCTGTGAAAAGGCCACTTAGAGCCTCTGCAGAGGGGAGTTGTGGGGCTGCAGTGGGGTTTGAAAGGCTGCTGGTACCCGCACCAGTCCCCTACCGCCCTGGCCCTTGACCTGTACGCTCTGGGGGATCCGTGGGAAAAGTGGCCTTTCTGAAGTCCCCTCCTGAATTGCCGGCGCCCTCCCCACCGCGGTCTGAGCTCCACGGGGGCCTCGGGGCGAGCGCTGCGGGTCTCCGTGTCTCATGCCTACGGGGGCACCGGCCTTGTCGCACGCCTGTCACCGCCGCCTCCTCCCCGTTATTTACATCCGTCTTTAGCAGTCTAATTACCCGCTTTATTGCTTTCGCCTGGGGGAAGCCCGGGGACGGCGGCGCAGGGGAGGACCCTCCCCACCAGCCCCCGCTCCGCTCCGCACCACCCGGGGGAAGGGGGAGGACACCGAGCTCAGCCGGGGCTGCCCCCGCAAGCACATGGTTTTGGCAGGATTTCGGGCGGGGAGGGGCCCCGCAGGGCTCCGGGGGCGGCCGGGACCCGCCGCAGCGCCGGGCCGGGGATCCCCCCGGGGGGACCGCACGGCGCTGCCCCATAGCCCGCCCTCGAGGGGCGGCTTCGGCGGGAAGCACCAGCGGAGGGGGGGAAAAGCGACAGGATAGATGGATTTTCAGATAAGCAGCGGAGGTAATTTATTGGCCTTTATGCTCTTCCGATGGAGTGGGGGAGAGGCGGCGGATTCGCGTCTGCACATTATTAAACGGGTTTACTCCGCCTCAGCCAAAAGAGGTTCCCCTTCTGCCAGGGGATGCCCCTCGGCCCAGCTCCATCACGGAGGCGAGTGCCGGGCCACCCCCGGCCAGGGCCCGGCGCCACCGCGAGGAGCCGCCGCGCCGAGGTGATGCTCCCGGGGGGGGAGCCCCAACCTCTCCCCCTCTCATCCAGGTTGTCCGCGGCGCGCTCGCTCTTCCAAACTCATCTAAATTACATCAATAACAGAGCGCACTCTTTAATGAGCTCTCAACTTTAAAGACTTGAAGGATATTAACAAGCCGCTTGACAAATGGTGCTTAGAAGCACATTAAAGACGCTGCTAATGGAGCGCATAATGACGGCTAATTTTCGATCAGATATAAATTAGAGCCCCAACAGTTATTTGCCTTAAGGACTTTATGTAAATGACCCTGTTCTGTATAAACGGGGAGGCGAGCCCAGCCCAGCCCCGCCGCGCCGGAGAGCGGTGCCGCAGCCCGACGGGGCGCGCAGCCCCCCGGCCCCCCGCACCGCGGGCACACGGCTTTCCTGGGGGCAAAGAGGAGGAGGCCGAAGGCTCGTCCCGCTGTGGGGCTGGTGGCGGGGGAGGGCCGTGCCCGGCGCCCCGCGGAGGGCAGGGGCAGGGTCGGGGACCCATCTGCGAAGCCGCATCCCGCACACACACACACGCTCCTGGGGCTGTCCCAGCTGCCGCGCTGCGAGCGCATCTCTTCTTCCTCCGCTGCTTTGGTTCGGGCGAGCTAGGGGACGGGTTTTTGGTTGGTTTGTTTGGGTTGGGGTTTTTTGGGTTTATTTCCTCTTTCTTGCTTTTAATTATTTATTTTTTTGGTCAACAAGTGCCAGCTGGGGGCCCGGCCCTGGGAAGGCGTGACCTACCCCGCGCAGGGGCCGCGGCTCCAGCCCGCCCACCCCCGGACCTGC
>VWZF01000991.1:1274-35834 GCA_013396755.1 Sclerurus mexicanus
CCACCATCATCCCACTGCCCCCACCATCATCCCACTGCCCCCCAACATCATCCCTGCTTGACAAGCGCTGGAGATAAAATAGTCCTCGGTGGTTTATGTTCATCCTGAGCTGCTCCACGCACTGCTCAGCCTGCACGGGGGATCGGGGGGTGTGTCACAGCAAATATTTCATCCTTGTTTCCTTTACTGAGCAAGCAAGTAAAAGTTCTCTGCTGCCTTCACATCCCAGAAAGGAGCAGTAAAGTCCGGGCTGAATCTGAGCAAGGGGGGGGTGTTTAACACCCAATTAACATGTGCAGAGTGCTGCGGGTGAGACTCAGGCACATCAGAGGCACCCAAAGGTGATTAAAGGGCCGTGGTGCCCTCACCCTCAGTCATTCCCAGGTAGCACCAGCTCATCCAACTTGCCTGCAAGGCTCCAGGGAAATGCTGTGGGTCATGCTGGGGGCACTGGGGGTTAAACCCCCTCTCCATGTGTTTTCCAGCCCATTGGAGCTCTGCTGTTGGAGCACTGCAGGATCACCAAAGAGGAGGAGAACGTCTTCTCCATCAGTGAGTGCTGCCTTTCTCTGGTAACAGTGGGGTCACTCAGCCCTTGGCCTCCTCTGTAGGGTCAGTGCCACCCACCCTGTCCCCCTCAGTGGGGTCACTCAGCCCTTGCCCTCCTTGGTGGGGTCGATGCCCCTCAGGTCGGGGTTTGGTCTCTTCTCCCCAGTAACAAGGAACAGGACAAGAGGGAATGGCCTCACGTTGTGCCAGGACAGGTGTAGGTTGGATATCAGGGAAAATTTCTTCATGGAAAGTGTTGTCACCGTTGGCACAGCTGCCCAGGGCAGTGGTGGGGGCACTATCCCTGGGAGCGTTCATAAAACACGTGGATGTGGCACTTGGGGACACGGGCAGTGGTGAACACATTGGGTGTTGGGACTCAATGATCTTAAAGGCCTTTTCCAAACGTTCTGATCCCATGATTCTGTCCCTCAAGGATTCTGTCCCTCAAGGATTCTGTCCCTCAAGGATTCTGTCCCTCAAGCCTTCCCCTCCACGAGGTGCCAGCCATCCCTCCCTGTGCCATGCCACACGCAGAGGGGCGTTGCAGGGATGTTCCCTGGAGCCCTGTGGGATTTGCCCGGTGAGAGCAGCCAGGAATCCCCCCTTTGTTTGGGGGTGTTTATGGCCAGCTCTGCTGCTTTGTGCCCCCAAAACCCCCCGGTGGGGCTGCCAGGAGGGCCCCGGGGCTGCCCCAGCCCGTCCTGCCCTGTGTCCTTGTGGCTCCAGCTGGAGCCGTGTCCCCTGGGAATGGCCTTCCATCCCACACGTGGGGAGAGCAACAGGATGTTTCTCCAAGGCCATCCCTGTATCTTTTGGCCTGGCTGCAGGGCACAGCTGTGTCTCCTCCCTGGGGCTCTCCCTGCTCCAAAGGGCCCTCAAACGCCCTGGATTTCGGGATTTAGGGCTGTGTGGGGCTGAGGATTCCTGAGGAAGGGGGTGAAAACCCCCCCCCAGCAGCTGGTGTGGGGCTGTGGCTGTGCCACAGCACCCGGCTGAGCTCTGGGCATGGGAATTAATGGGATTCCTGGTTCTGCCCTGCTGGAGAACGGGAGTAGCACAGGGATTTGCTCTCCACTGCGCAGCACCACGTTCCCAAAACCCTCCAGCAAAGGCAGCTCAGGGCCTTGTCCCAGACTCCTCAGTTGGCTGCTCCGTGCTTGTATCCCGGTGCCTTCCTCGGGACTGTTTTCCCCTTGGATTTAAATCCCCGGAGGCTTCACAAGAAGCCTCAGGGAGTTCCAGTTCCCTGGTGGTCCGCGTTCAGTTCCGAGCTGTCGCTGTCGCTTTGGGAAGTTGGTCTTCCCAAAATCTTTGGCAAGTTGCTCTTCCCAAAATCTTTGGCAAGTTTCTCTTCCCAAAATCTTTGGCTGTGGAAGCTGACAAATGCCCTGGGCAGCTGCTCCAGGACCCCAGAGCCAGGCAGAGGTTACCAGCTTGTTCCCAGCTCATCTTAATTAACAGAGGTGCTAATTGTGGCCTGGCAGAGCAGCCCAGGGAGCGCAGGAGCTCTGCCAGGACCTGCCTCGAACCTTTTCCTCGTCCCTGGCAGGTTTCATCGAGGAGCCCGAGAGGAAATACTGCTTTGAGTGTGCCAGTGAGGAGCAGTGCCAGGAGTGGGTCGAGGCCCTCAAACGAGCCAGGTGGGAAGAGCCGTGGGAGCGAGGGCTGTGCCGGGAGCTCTGCGGTTTCCCGGGATCAGCCCGGGGGGGACAGTGGTTGTCTCCTCCCAAACGAGCTTCCCTCCAGCCCTAAATAGCATGTGGAAGTGTCCCACATCCTCCTCTGCTCAGCAGGGTCTGTTCCTGTCTTGCAGCTACGAGTTCCTGAGGAGGAGCTTGATTTTCTACCGGAACGAGATCCAGAAAATGACAGGGAAGGTGAGCGAGGCCCTCGGGGGTCGGGTGGTGGCTGAGCAGGGTTTGGGGGCTCTGGGTGTTGCTGCCAGTCCTGCCCAGGCTGTTTGATCTGGAAGGAGCTCCCAGATCCCGTGGGATCTCCGCAGCCCGGAGCACCTTCCTTTGCCAAGGCTTCGTTGTGCTCGCTGCAACCCCTGGGCACACACTTCCAGTGCTGGAGTGGCCCAAGGGTTGGAGCTGGACAGGCCTGGCTGGACTCCTGGCAGGTCTCTGGAAGAGTTCACCACCAGCCCTGGCCACGTCCAGGTGCCTGTGGGTGGAGATGCTGCTCCCAGCCTGCCAGGCCCCTCGGAGCATCCTTGCTCCGGTGGCACAGGTGGCCGTGGCTCCTGTGCCAGCAGGGACCGAGCACAGCCCACGGCCCTTGGTCACCTGCTGTGCCCTGTGCCCTCCCCAGCGGCCGCTGGGCTTCCTGCACCCCTTTCCGTGCGTCTCACTGGTGCCTCCCTGTGCTCTCCTGCAGGACCCCCTGGAGCAGTACGGGATCTCCGAGGAAGCCCGTTTCCAGCTAGGAACACAGCAGCAGTAATTCCCTCAGCTGGCCCCAGGGCCACCCCAACCTCCCTGGGAAGGAAGCAGAGCCCCACAGACACCAAGGGCCTTTTTTTATTTATTACCCAAATCAGTTTTGGATGACTGGTTTTAAGGGAATTCCTCGCACGTTCCCACTTGCCCAGCTGTGGAGGCTGAACTGCTCCTTGGAGCCCGTGCCTGGAGCTGGGGCTGTGCTGGGAGCAGCTCCCCCTGGCCTGGCACGAGCAGGGGCAGGGACTGGCAGAGCTCCTGATGTCCTCCGGTGCCCGGAGCTGCTGGGGGCACCCTGAGCCAGCTCCAGCCCTTCTCCCTGTCCCCTTCCTGAGGGAGCTGCTCAGCTTTCCTGGCTCAGGATCCTCCCTCAGTCTCCGAGGAGCCACTGGGGCTGTTGGTGGCTGTAAGAGGATGCTCTGCTGTGTTTCTGTGCTTCAGGGTTAACCCCCTCCTGTCCTGCCCCCTCCTGCTCCTGCAGAGCCAGTTTGGGGGCTGATGGCTGAGCTGGTGAGCAGGGAGGAGCGGGAATGCTTCTAGGAACACTGGGAATGCTCAGCCACAGCTCCAGCTGCCAGGCAGGAGGCATCCGCTCCCCTGTGCCAAGGCAGCAGCTCTGTGCAGCCACTGGCACTTGCCTTTTGGGCTCTTCTTTTCCCTTCCCTGGGCAGGAGTTGTGATTCCTGGGCCCTGGCTGGAGCCCAGGCTGCAGAGGACGAAGGGAACAGGGGAGCAGGGACAGGGAGGGATCCCTGTGGGATTCTGCCTCTGCAGAGCCGTGGGCTGAGCTCTGCCCCGCTCCAGCTTCCCAGGGAGGACAGGCAGATGGAGAGCTTGGCAAAGGCAGGAGCTGCTCCCTCTGCCTGGAGGTTTGGGCTGGGCATTAACCCTCCCTTCCCTGAGCCAGCTTTTCTCCCCTTTGGCGGCATCCAAAGGGACAGACCAAAAAACTGTGCCAAGGTCACAGCGAGCTGCCAGGGCTGCCACCCTGGTGCTCCTGTAAGGAAGAGATAAGGGTTAAGGAACAGCATCCCCACCCCAGCAGCCGTGGCTGTGGCTGCACAAGGGAAACCACAGGGAGATGAGGAGGAGGACACTCCCCACACCCAGGGCTGCAGGACACCCACATCCCTGACTGCCACAGCCCAGGAAAGGTGCCAGGTGACACTGTCAGAGGGCTGGTGGCAGAAGAAGCAGGGGAGGGGCTTGGCCTGAGCTTTGGGGGCTACAGCTCTGGGCGTTGCTCCCCTCCAGTGAACCAGCGCAGGGCCAGCAGGGTGGGCTGGAGCAGCCTCTGAGCAGCCTCCTTGGCTGGGAATAAATGCCCCAAAAAGAGCCCGTGCTGTTTGTTGGCCTGGCCTTCCCTCTTTCCCTCATGGGGCTGGGTGCCAGGGGAGTGACAGCTGTCACTGCTGCTTGAGTTTTAATCTCCAAGCCAAAGGTTTTCCCTTTTCCTCCCCCCAGAACCTCCCTTTCAACTTGATTCATTCCAGGTGCTGGCTCCAGAAATTACCACCAGGAGCTGAGGGGCAGGGAGGGAGCAGAATCCAGGGGGAATTTTGCAGGCAGATGGCAGCTCCAGGGAGAGCAGCACGGAGGGATTAAAAGCAGGAACACACCGGAGCTCGTGCCAGAGGGAATTGGTGTCCTCAGATGGCTCTGAGGTGCATTTTAATCCCCACCAGCTCTGCCTTCCCTCAGTGCAGGGACACGTGGGACCTGCTGGGGGGCAGAGCAGCTTTCACTGTGAAAAGAGACACTGGGGAGAGGATGGATGGGAGAATTCCCAGTCGGCAGTGGGATAACTGGAGCTGGGATGAGCAGCCACGGGCTCCCACAGGGATATTTCAGCCTTCCCCCAGCCCTGCAGCCCCAGAGCAGCCACATCCCGGCTCAGCTCCGCGTTGGTGAATCCTGCCATGTGCAGTTTCACCCACATATATCCCAAACCTCGGGAATTCTGCCAACATGGGAGTGCTTTCAGCAAACAGGTGCCACAGCCGGTCCTGGCAGCCACGTTGTCACCTGTGAGCCGGGCACACCTTCCGCCTCTGGCACTGGGCAGAAAATGGGCATTTTCTTTGCGAAGCCAACACTCGTTCAAGAGGCACCAATGACTTTCCTTAAGTGAATGTAAGACAAATGCTGTGAAGAGTTAAAGGGGCCAGGACAGGCCCAGGAACTCAGATCCCCTCTGGGGCAGGGCTGGGACGTGGGCTGGGGTTTGGCTTTTGGGTGGGGAGGGAGGGGGGGTGGTACTTGTAGACACTCGGAAACCTGCATCACCTGCTGGTGATTCCCAGACAATTGTTTTTGGGGCCCAGGCTCCCCCAGAGCCAAGAGAAGCCAATTCTCTGTTGTACAGCGAATTTTGCCAATAAAACCTTGTTTTAACCTTCCTGCAGCTCGGAGCTGTTTAAGCCACCGAGGGATGGTTGGAGCCGGCTCAGGGGGCACCAGGTGTGTCACCTGGCCACCAGCAGCTCCAGGTGGTGTCCAGGTGGTCTCCCCCAGGGAGAAAAGGCACCATCGTTCCCTGGGGCAGGAGCAGGGCCTGGGCGAAGGTGCCAGCTGGGGGTGGCTCCACGATGGGGTTTGGAGAGGATTCCTCATGGAGTTGGTTGGAAGGGACCTCTGAAGCTCATCTAGTCCAGCTCAGGTGATGGGGCCAAGGCAGGAGCTCTGGTGACAAACTGGGATGAGCTGGGAGGGGCTGGGGGAAGCCGGGGCTGTGTCTTGTTTTATGAATCCTCCAGCAAATCAGCTCAGGAAGTTTTATGGCTCTGACATTTAAATCCGTGCCCTGGCTGGTCGTGGGCTTGTCCTGCTGGTGACACTGCTAGCTACACAGGAATGTCACTTGGGAATCACAGGATCCTTTAGGTTGGAAAAGACCTCTGAGTCCAACCACTGACCCAGCACCGCCAAGGCCACCACTGACCATGTCCCCAAGTGCCACATCCACCTGTGGTTTGAACATTCCCAAGGCTGGGGACTCCACCACTGCCCTGGGCAGCCCCTTCCAGTGCCTGACCACTTTTCCATGGAGGGATTTTCCCAATATCCAACCTCAACTTCCCTCTCCTGCTGTCCCTGTTCCCTGGGAGCAGAGCCCTCCCCGGCTCCCCCCTCCTGGCAGGGAGTTGCAGAGCCAGAAGGTCCCCCCTGAGCCTCCTTTTCTCCAGGCTGAGCCCCCCCAGCTCCCTCAGCCTCTCCTGGTGCTCCAGCCCCTTCCCAGCTCCGTTCCCTTCCCTGGACATGCTCCAGCCCCTCAATGATCTTGTCCTGAGTGGCCCAAAACCGTCCCCATCCCCTCCCAGTGCCAGACCCTCCAAGCTGAGGGTGGTCCCACATCCCATTCCCAGGGGGATTCCAGGCCCTGCTGTCCCAGTGAAACTCCACAAGAGCTCGGTGTATTAAAATACAGACACTTTAATATAAAGACAGAACTTCAAAGCATCGTTTCAATTACAAATCAAGGGGAAAGTCACAAGAAATGAAGTGGAGGGAGGGGAGCAAAAACTAACTCTTACATTGTGGAGAATTAGAAAGGCAGGGTGGAAATATATATATTATACATACATATATACACAGCAGAATTCACACTATTTCTATGGAGGAATGAAAGGAACGACAGGACAACTTACCAGTATAAAATAACAAAACCAACCAAAAAAAAAAAAGATAAATTAGGGGAAGTTTGAATTTTAAATAATTCAGTTTAATAGGCTAAATTATATAAACTAATTCCTATTCACTAGGAAACATCCCATATCACTGTCCTAAGAAAATGGGGGTTTCGAAAAAAAAAAATCCATTGACAAACGGATTTTTATTAGTAGTTAAAAGTTTACTAATCAATTCCTGAGCAACAGCAACCTCATCCTCCACTGCTTTCCCCGCCCAGTCCCACTCAGCGAGGGCAGGCTCTCACTCCTAAGAAGTTTGAAGTCGAACAGAGACCTAAAAAGTTGGGTTTGAACTGGAAATCCATCACTCCAAAGGTTAACAGGTTAAAAAAGCCAAGCAGGATGGATCAGCCCGCTCCACCTTCTCCTCAAGGACTCCAGAGCTGAGACCTTTTCAGAAAGGGTTTGACTGCACCGGAAAAGCCACCAGATGTCCCTGGAGAAAGCCAAAGGGCCACCAGCCTGAGAACTTCAGGGCCAGCAGGGGCAAACTTGGGATTTTCGGGGGGGGTTTTGTTTTTACGCCATAAAAACCTTCAGGAAGAAGGTCCCAAACAGCAAAAGCACTGGAGAAACATCTCCCAATGGTTTGAGTTTTGTCTCGGGTTTAAGCCCTGAAGTTCTCAGTAACAGCATCTTTTAATGCAAGGTTCAGCCTGAACAGAGATTTCTACATTTATAACGCAAAAGGACAAATAAAACACGGCACAACAACGTTTTGGAACCGCAACTTCAGCTTTTAGTGGAAACCTGATCCCCAAGCTGCAGAAACGGAGCGAAAAGGAAAACAAAAGGAATTAAAAAAACCCTCTTCAGAAGCAGTAAAACCTCAAATCCTCACACACATCCGTGCCCCCAGAACTCCAACCCGCGGGAGATTTCCCTCAGTGCCCAAAGATCCTTCCCAGAAACACTGCCCAGATGCTGCTCCCCTAAAGGGAGTTCACAGCCTCGTCCTGCCCTGCTCCCGGGGCTTGCAGCTCCCACTCCTGGATCCTCTCCGTGCTTCTGGCTCAGGCAAAACAACAACAGCGGCAGAGTTTTCCGTGACAGCCGCCCGTGGGAGTTGGGATAACTCCAAGCTGGAGTTATCCGGGGGGAAAAAAAAAACCTGCATCGGAATCCTCGGGTTTAAAAGGGTGAATTTCAGCACCAAAAGTAAATGGGTCGTGCAGGGCTTGACCAGCCAAAGCCACCTTGGCATCAGCACCAGGACAAACCACCCAATCCTAAGGGATTTCCACGAGCAGCACCCAAAGCACCCAACCCTAAGGAATGGCCGTTCCGTGAGCAGCACCCGCTGCTTCCCCGGGCACAGTGATCCCTGTTCCCAGGGCTCGGGGGTGCTCAGCACCAGCTCCAGCCCCAGCTGAGCTGGGCAGGAAGGACCACGGCAAGGCTGAGAAGCACCAGCAGCAGCTCGAGGACAAACTCCCAGAGCTGGGAGTCTCCTCTTCCAGCAATCGGCGGGACCTGGAGCGGGGCAGGGAAGCAGGAGCATCCCCAGGGCACAGGTCCCACGTGGCCAAAGGTGGGTCCTCAAGGAACCTGGAGGAGGAGGAAGCACTTGCTGGCCCTCAAGAGCGTGTGTCCCACCTGATCCTGAGCCAGGTGTTCCTTCTGCACCCACCAGGACTCCTGGCCACGCGCTCTCCCAGCCTCTCCTCTGCCTGGACACTCTTCCAAGTGGAAGAATAACGGGTGGGGAGAGACACAACCCCAGCAGGAAGCAAACCACAGGCTCTGGAGGCCACCTCAGGCTTCCCCAGGAAAACAACTTCTCCCGGCAGGGGCAGCCCGGCATCGCAGGGAGATCCCGGCTCTCCCGAGGGAAGGTTGGGATGGGATGGAACGGGATGAGCACGGGGAGCAAACCCGAGTGCCGCAGCCCTGGCGTGTTTGGGGTGGGTGTGCAGGAACAGGGCGGGCAGGGCTGGCTCGCCCCCTCCTGCTCCTGCCACTCGCCTTCCGAGCCGAGACCATCCCAGCCACGTCCGCACGGGGAAGCAGAGTGGCTTGGGTTGGAACTGACCTTCAAAGGCCGTGGAGGCTGGAGAACCGTCCCCAACACACATCTCAGAAGGAAACTTGCCCCCCAGCAGGGCGAGGATAGACCCCTCCCACAGCCCAGGAACGTTCCCGTGGCAGATGTTTCCAGATGTGATGGAAGAGCTGATCAAGCTGGAAAACCTCTGTACCCACAGGTTACACTTGCACAAGTTCCTTCCCCCAGGACTGAGGTTGACCAAAGACAGAAGAGACTCAACCCTTGAACCCACAGCTGGGCCAGTGTCAGGCTGAGGAGCATCCGGCCCTGGGAGTTTGGAATCCCTGGATTCAAAAAGGGACGAGTAGGTTTATTCACAACCAAGCAGTGCGACCTTCCAGCCACCGTGGGTCACAGTGAGACCTCCCAAGCCCTCCTTCATCCCACCGGTGAGTCGTGGCACGGAGGGAATCCAGCTCCCCATCCCGGGCTGAGGCACCGAGAGATGAAGTGCTGTCACCACCAGGAAGGAAAGGAAGGAGATGGAAGCACAAGGAAATCTTTCTAATCCATCTGGTCAGGGGGACAGGAGTTCCTGCTGCCGGGAGGAGCCAGCTGGAGACGATGCTCAACCCAAACCGTCCCATCCAGGGGGGATGTGCTGCACCCCCTGGTGCTCCCCATCCTCTCCCACAGCACCCACAGCCCAGCTGAAGGTGCAGATGTTCCTGGCGCCGCGGCCGTCCAGGCTGATCCACACCTCTCCTCAAGGACCCAGCGAGGCGACGGTGGCACACCCGGCCGTCCCCGCTGTCCCCCACAAGCCCCTCCATCCTCCAGCAGTGTTTCCCCCCCTCTCCCTCAGCAAGCTGGGTGTCTCCCAGCCCTGGCTGCTGGAAGAATTGCTGCCGAGTGGCCGACGTGCAGCAAATCCCAAATCCAGGCTCGGTGCCTTCGGAGCCTCCCGGCTCCAGCACGGTGGAAGAGCCCACACAAGGCATGTTCCTCAAGGCTGACACGGAGCAGCAGGGACAGGTTTTCCTCAACGCAACGCTCAGGAAGTCCCATCTTTCTCTTCTGGCCAGGAGATGTGTTCCAGCTTCCTGCTGAGCCCCGTGCTGGCAGCAGCGGTGTGGGGGAGAGGGAACGTGTGACAGGCACGGAATGACCGGACCCGGCCCTGGAAGGATGTGGTCACACAGAAGGAATTCTTCTTTCTGGCTTTGAGGACTCCAAAGCATCTTCAATCCTCGCAAACAGGTTCCAGGCTCTGGCTCGGTCAGGGGGTCGTGGGCCTGGAGCCACATGGATGAGATCCCACCAGCTCACAGCTCGTCCTTCAGCAAGGAAAAAGCTCTTCCCAATTTGTAGACAGAGGAGAAACAAGTTGGACTCTGATCCCCGTGGGTCCTTCCCAGCTCAGGATATTCTGCGATTCCACAATTCTGAGCTGAACTTGCGAAGCCATAAAAGACCAGGGAGGGGGAAGACAAAAACAGGGACCTCTTGGCCACGACATCAGTCCCACCCCTGCGCTCCTGGTTGCCCCCTCAGCTCTGCTCTGCCAGGCACCAGCTTTCCAGAAGCTCTGGAAGCACATCCTGGCATCAGGAGCAGGTGCAGTTCCACAGAGCGTGGCACAGGAGAGGTGCCAGGTGTGGGGAAGGCACCCAGCAGCGTGGGCTGCCAGGATGGCACCAGCAGAGCACTGGGATGGCACCAGTGATGGGGCAGGGGAAGGCTGAGGCTCAGCAGCTCAGAGCAGACCAGATCCCATTCCAGCACATCCCTGGGCCTTCCCAGATGATCCCAGAGAGGAACTTCAGGACACTGGGGGGTTGGGAGTGGCTCAGTGACACCCCCGTGCTGAGCTCCAGGGGGCTGTGCTGCCCATTCCAACACAGACCAAGCAGCCCCTGGCCCAGGTGACACCGAGGGACGCCGAGGGTTTGTTTTCCCACAGCAGCCTCTGGAGAGCAGAGCACCAACTCCTCACCCAGGGCCATGGAATCACAGAATTACTTAGGTTGGAAAGACCTTTGGGATCACGGAGTCCCACTGTCAACAGCCACTGCCAGGCCACCACTGCTCCACGTCTGTCCTGCTCCCACACCCCGACTCCAGGGATCTTGTGAACATCAGGGCAAGGAGAGTCATTCCCACAACAAGGATCTGTCCATGCTCATCATCCCAGGAGTGCCAGGGCAGTGCAGGGTTATCTCAGTGCTGGAAAGCACAGGGGGTTCCACAGAATCCATGGATTGGTTCCTTCTCCATCAGCACCTCCACAATGTCCTGCGATTGCCTCGGGCACGAGCCCAGCCAAGCCCTCCCCACATGGGACAAGGGACGGGGGCCGAGTTCTCCTGCTGATCCCTGTGCTCTGGGGTGGAGGGGGCGCAGGAGGTCCATGGAGCACCATATCCTGGTCCCTTTCCAGAGAAGGATCCCATAAAATCGGGGTGATGAAAAGCCTCTCTGGTGTTCGCTCATCTCTCTCACGGGAGATACAAACGATGGGGGGGGGGTGTCATCAATTAAGGCTGCTGCCCCTCCAGTAATCATTCATTCAAAGCCTTCAGATCTCCAGCACTCTGCTGTGTGCTGGGAGAGATGCTGCAGCTGCCCAGCTCCCAGCTGTGAAACATCTGGGCTACACTGTGCTCCTGGATCCCAGGACACCACCTTCAGCTCCCACATGTTCCTCACTCTCCCTGCAGAGCTCTGCTGCCCTTTGCCAGGTTCCCATGGAGCTGTCAGGCCCTCAGCAGGGGCACCACTGCCCACTCCTGTCCCTCACACACAGCACAAAACACTCCCAAACGCCCCAAATTCCCCCAAATTCCCATCCCTCGGGAGTGCAGGGAGGAAGGCGGCAGAGTCCGATCCCCAGCTGGCACACAGAGGCTGCCCATGGAAGGCACGCTCAGGAACCAACAAAATAACTGCCCCCTGTCCTGAACCTCTCCTAGGACTGCTCCCTGAGCACAGCATTCCCACCCTTCTCCCGCATCCAGGCAGCAGGAGGGCACAGGAGGGCACGGGAGGGCAGAGGGAGTCGCAACCGCCCAGGGGCAGGAGAGCACCAGGTGCTGGTGGCCCTGGGATGCCCCAAGGGCTGCTCGGAGCCAAGCCCTGATTGCTGGAGGTGGGAGAGTCCCAGGGAGCGCTGGTGACCCAGGAGGGATCTGAGGACGCAGAGCAGCCACTGCTGCCCCTCGGAGCGCCAGGGCCAGCAGGGAGGTGCTTCCCAAAGCCTAAATACGTTTTTTTCCCAGTCATTTCACCGTCGCAACCCCACTCACACTGTAGTTGTGCTGGTGCTTGGCCTGATTCCCGCTGAACGCATCCTCCTCCTCACTCCAATAAATACGTTTTTACAAGTCCGACTGTGCACGGTACCACCTCAAAACTAAATAAAACAGATGAAATCGATCCTTCTGTAACCACATCTCCATAAAAGCAGCCTCTGGAAGGCTCCTCCCGCACAGGGGACACCGAGTGACGACACGAGGCTCTGCAGAGCCAGGCAGGGCAGGCTGTTTTTGTGAACTGCCATGGAGAGCACAGGGAACACGACAGGAATGCACTTGGAATGCCCACGGCTAAGCCCGGAGGGAGTCGAGCATCAACAGCCCACCCTCAACACCACGGCGTGCCCGGGCCACAAGCGGCAGGCCAGGAGAACCCAGAAGCACGAGGGTCAGTCCTGCCAGGGCTGGAGCAACCCCAGGGGTGGCACGGCCCCTGTTCACATGGCTACCAAAATTCACAGTGAGCCGAGTGCCACCGGCGGCTGCCAAGGGCCCAGGGGAGGAGCTGGGACGGGGCAGCACGTGGAGCCGTGCCCCAGCCGTGCCCCAGCCGTGCCCCGGAGCTCTGGTTCGCCACGGGCACGACTCAAACTCAAAGCCACCCAAGCTGGCAGCGCCTGGCTCAGCCCCAAGAGGGGGAGCAGAACTTCCTCTGCTCCCCGCTCCGCTGCCAGCCAGGGGGGTTTGGGGACACGGAGAGGTGAATAAATAAGCTGCAGACCTTCCCACCAGCGGGTCTGGCGTTGGTCAGCCCTCCGGAGGAGCACCAAGGGGTCAAACCAGAGGCACAGTTCTGGCGGATGAAATAGCACCGAGGAGGCTCTTTACATCTCTGCTGGTGTGCCAGTCCTGTAGTATTCAGAGAATTTAGCAATAACTTGTGTTTATGAGTCTAGGTGGAATAAAATAAGTCAAAATTGGTTTCACTTTAAAAAAAGATAAATACTTTATCTAAACTATCAACAATACAAACTGGAGCTTTAAGCATTTCTTTTGCCTTTTTTTTTTTCCTTTTTTCTTTTCTTTTTTTCTTTTTTGAACTCAGATTCACAGTAAATATTTGCTCTGTTGTTTAGGTCTTTTTATGGTTTTTATTTTGTCCAGTAGTAAGAGAGTAGAAACCCCTGCACAGGCCAGGTGAGCACCTTTCAGTGGAAGCCGAGTGAAGTTGGTCCACGTTGTCCTTGCATAGGTCACATTGGGTTGAGGTAGAAATCCTAGTTACCTGCACAACAGGAGGAGAGGAAGAGACTCATCTAAATAAATACAAGACCACAATCTGCTGGCTTAGACGTGACAATCATCCCTACACTGCTCCAAGAACCTCCTCAGCCAGCAAAGGTGGAGCAGCTCTTGGCCCATTCCCAGTCAGAGGAAGGGGTGGATGTTCCAGGAGATACCCAGGAGACACAGGGCCCCTCCACTGGTGAAGTCTTTCGAGCCCTGTCCTGTGGGACTGATCTCCGAGGGGGGAGGAAGTATTTCCCCCCCTCAGTTTCCACCTTTTCTAGCACATTAATCTGCTTCGGATTTTTTGTTCCCAGGAGGGAGAAACACTGTGAATTCCAGACTGGTTTGGGATGGAAGGGACCTTAAAGATCACCCAGTCTCACCCCTGCCGTGGGCTTCACCAGCCCAGCTCGCTCCAAGCCCCATCCAACCTGGCCTTGGACACTTCCAGAGACGGGGCACCCTCTGGGAAATCCATTCCAGGGCCTCCCCAACCTCACAGGGTGGAATTCCTTCCCAATATGCCACCTAACCCTGTCTTCTGGCAGCGGGAAGCCATTCCCCCTTGTCCCCAGTCGCTCTCCAGCTCTCCTGGAGCCCCTTCAGGCCCTGCAAGGGGCTCTCAGGTCTCCCAGAGCCTTCTCTCCTCCAGGTGAGCACCCCCAGCTCTCCCGGCCCGAGAAGCCCAGCAGGTTATTTCAGCCCCCAGTCCCAAACTCCAGGCTCGGCTCAGCAAGGACGGAGTACAGGCGCCGGCTCCAGAGCCACTGCTCCAGCAGGTCAGGGGTGTGCAGGAGCCACAGGGAGCAGGACCCCAGCCCAGCTCTGCTCCTCAGCCCGGCTCTGTCACCCAGCTACTCTTCTCCACAAGCGCTTTCCGTGCCTGGCCCGTTTTCCCGAGCACCTCCCAGTGACAGGGACCGTCCCAGCGGATGGGTTTGGAGCCTAGCCCAGCACAGCCCGAGATCCAGGGGGTTTCAGCAGAGGCTCTCACTGCACGGACCCTCCTCACCATCCCCATCCTGGCTCTTCCAAGCCCCTTCCTCAGCCTCCCCCGTCCTGCGGGCAAGGACGGAGGGGACACTTACGTTCCTCACCAAAACCTACGGAGGCTTTGTGGTGCCTGTGGAGCGACTGGGTGAGGAAGAGACTCCACACAAAGCACAGAGAATCTCTCAGGTGTGTTGTAATCGAGTTTTATAAGCAGCAAAGAGCGTTCAACCAGCGCACAGCAGCGACAGCACGGACCCGCAGGGAAAGCCCGGGCACGCCGGTGGCACCGGGCGAGCACGGGTTGTTTTCCAAGCAGGATGCCCCCCACGAGCCACGGCACCCAGCCCTGCGGTGGCACATTTTATCCTGGAGCTGCTCTAGACAAATTGGAATACCTGCTCTGGAAAAGGGGGCGCAGGCTGCGGAATCCCTACGGAGCGGGGAGCGCGCCGAGGATTCCCCGGGTTCCCATCCACGGGGTGCCCAGAGCTTGGAGCACCCCCAGAGCCCCTTCCTGGCAGCCCTGAAGTGCCAGGGCAGTCCCAGCCCTCGTGTGCCACCCGATTGCAGCAGGGCAGGGCCACCGACTGCGCTGCAAGCCCAGGGAATTGGGTCTCCAAGGAAAGCTGCCGCCCGGAACCCGGAGATTTGGGATTCTGGGAGTGCCCAGGGCAGCTGTCGGTACCAAGGACACCACGGACGGTCCCAAAGTGACACCACCAGACGGGGATAAATTGTGGGAGGGCCAACAACTCCCTAAACCCCCAGCGAAAACACACGTTCCCTCCTCGCTGCTGAGCCCTGGGAACACACACCTGCCAGGAAGTAATCCCAAAAATTCCCCCTGGGGGCATTCCTGTCGGGAAATCCTGACTCCCAGAGCACAGAGAGGCCACACTTCCCAGCCCTGTCACCACGAGGTTTGCTTCCCACATTTTAGAGTTGCATCCCCATATTTTCGAGGGGTTTTCCCCATTTTGGAGGTTCCTTCCCCCGTTTCAGGTTTCGTTCTCTGTTTTGGAGGATTTGACGGATTATTCCCAGATTTTAGAGGTTTCTACCCACATTAGAAGATTCTTGCCCCATTTTAGAGATACTTTTTATCCTATTTTAGATGTTTTCCCCATTTTAGAGGCTTCTTTATCTATTTGAGAGGTCTCTTCCTCCATTTCAGAGGTTTTTCCCCCACTTTAAGAGGACTCTCCCCTCATTTTAGAGGATCCTTTCTCTGTTTAGAGGATTCATCCCGTTTTAGAGGGTTTTTCCCATTTTAGAGAATTCTCCCCCAATTTAGGGGCTTCTTTCCCTGTTTAGGAGGTTTTTCTCCATTTTAGAGAATTCTTCCTGTTTCAGAGGTTTCTTTCCTCGTTTTAGGGGATTCTCCCCACTTTAGAGGATTCTCCCCCCAATTTAGGGGCTTCTTTCCCCATTTAAGAGGTTTCTCTCAATTTTAGAGGACTCTTCCTCTGTTTTAGAAGTTTCTTTCCCCATTTTAGAGGATTCCTCCCTATTTTAGAGGATTCCCCCCCATCTCACAGGACTCCCCCCCATCTCACAGGGCTCACCCCCCTGTCCAGCTCCCTCTCCCCACCTCCTCACACGCCGCCACCTCGCGCCCCCGGCTGCCGCACGGTTCTACACCCGGCCTTACCTTGCAAAGCCATCCCCGGGGGTTGGGGGGAGGAGGAAGAAGCTTTAAGCCAGGCTCATTTTTTTACCTGGGCTTAACCCCCGGGAGGTGCGAGGCCAGGGGGGGCTGCACGCCCAGGGTGACCCACATGGTGCCGGCACCGTTGGGCTGCGGGGCCAGCGGCGCGGGCGGGTGGTGCACGGTGAAGGAGGGGCGGGAGGGTTTGTGCTGGAGAGAAGCGAGTTTAAGAGACAAAGAAGCGTTAGACTGGACGGGAGCGGAGGAGGAGGAGGAGGAGGAGGAAGGCAGGAAGGGCTCTCCGGGCGGGAGGGCCGGCAGGTTCTGCAGGAGCTCGGGGTTAGGAGCGAGCAGAGGAGGAGGGGGAGGCAAGGCAACGTTAGGAGGGGGGGGGAAAACGGATTGCACTGGCGCTCTGTGGAGGTGCTGAGCGGCTCTAGGCTCGCTAGGCGCTGCTAAACTAGAGGCAGAGGGTGGGAAGGATGAGGATGAGGTGCTGGCAGCAGCCTGCAGAGGGTTTAAGCTCAGCACTGTGCTGCTAGAGACAGCACTGCTGCTGAAACTGGCTCCGAATTGATGAGGAGAGGAGGCAGAAGGCACCGCGTGGTTAAAAACACCTGCAAACAGGAGAGAAAAACTCAGCTTCAACACACGGGCTTTGTACAGTCTCAAAGTGACAAGAGAAACAAAAAAAGAAAAAAAAAAGCCAAAAGAAAAAAAAAAAGCAAAATGATAATAGTTCCAGCCCCATACAAAAATATGCAGCGTGAGAAGGCAGCAAGCAATGGGAGATAATGGTGCAGGCCAGGGGGTACAAAAGAGTCCACTTACCTTGCCCACTGCCAACCTCTAAATGGCACGAGGGGAAATGGTGAGCCCCAAGAACTGCCAGGTCTAAAGCACACGGGCAGGGCTGGGGTGGGATTGTGTGGTCTTTAGAGCCGGTTATCTGGAGACTCAAAGTGCTGCTCCCCCCTCCCCACCCTGCTGCTCCCCCAAGTACAGGGCAGCCGAGGGGAGCTGCAATTCCAGCAAATCTACGTGCTGAGAGATGCGAGAGTTAGGATTTCCCGACACGGCGCCCGAAGGATTATGGACAGGCAAGAGAAACCACCCTGGGCACTCAGCAATGGCAGGTCCAGCCTAAGCTTTCCAGTCCTGCCAGCTGGTCCCCGCCGTGGGCAGGGAAGCCGAGCCCGGGCAGCAGCCCAGGAGTGCAAGGTGTGTGTGGCACTGCCCTTGCCAGCCCAGAGAAGCTCCTCGGGTCCACTCCAGAGCCACAATCGCTACGCAACTTCCCAACACCATCTCCTCCTCCTCCTCCTCCTCATCTGCTCCTCCTGGCTCACGCCAAAGCCATCCAAGGCCTAATCCCAACCTTCACTCAAGTTCACGAGATCCTTAACTCAGCACCGCAACGAAGTGAGATCTGTTACCTGCAGTCAGACCTAAGTGGGTTCCAACACAGCAACATGTGACCAAGCAAACATTAGCAATCACAAAGTCTGGGTGTATTGGCTCATTAAGGTGATACGACAAGCTCATCTAGCAGCCAAAGCTCACGAGATTTCACCATGGGGCACTGAACTCATCCTAGCAACTCCAAGACACAGAGGAGACTGCTTAGGTGGGACAGATCTGCCTCCCATCCCGCAGAGATGGAAGGGTTTCACCCCTGGAGAGGCAGCGTCAGACTTTCCTTCAGGCCCTGCCTTATACCAGAGAAAGAGTTCTGCCTACCTCCAACTGTTCCACCTGTAACCCCAGGAGAGAAGTTCCCCATAGTGTGAGAATTAGTCAGTCTGGTTGCAGCCGATGACACGTGGACCAGACTGGCAGCAGCTGGCATGGAATTAAATAAGGACTGCAACACCGAGGAGTTTGTCACCGAGTTGAGGTTTGCTTGCAAGGCCATGGGGCCGAGGGGGAACTGCGATCCAGTGGTCAGAGTGTTGAGGAAGGGGTGGTGCGGCGGAACAGAAGACGCCGGGTTGCCCGCTGAGGAAACAGCGGTGGAAAGGCTTTTACCGTTCAGGAGGCCACCGGGCGACACAGCAGCAGAAATGAAAAGGTTGTGGCCGTTTTTAAACTCCACCTCTCGGTCCCTTCCCTTGCCGACCTTCCCGTTGTGCTGCAGGGGGTTCTTCTCCGAGGAGCCCCCCGGGCGGCCGCCCCCGTCACCGAGCTCTTTGCCCTTGGCCCCCGGGCGAGCCAGCTCTTCCCCCTTGGCGCCGCCCAGCCCTTCCAGCTGCCTCTTGTTCAGGAAGAGGTTCGTGTCCGACGCGGCCGCGTCTTTGCCCCGCTGGGAAGGGAAGCCCACGGAGCAGTTGGGAGCGGTGCCGTCCGGAGCCTTGTGCGGCAGGGAGGCGCCGTCCATGAAGCCGTGCAGAGCCAGCTCCGCCGAGAGGCCCCCGCCGTAGGTGAAGCCATTGGAGGGGTTGGCGCCGGGGCTGAGCCCGTCCGAGGGCACGGCCATGCCCTTCCTGGGGTGAGCGGCGCCCTTGGCGCCGTCCGGGCTCTCCTCGGAGGGCGGCCTGAAGGCGAACAGTGAGGTCTGGCCCAGGGACGAGGCCGGCTGCAGCGGGCTGTCGGCGCTCTTGGTCAGGTTGATGTCCGAGATCGGCGAGAAGGTCGACTTCCACTTGCTGCTGTTGATGTTCTCGTTGCTCTGCGCCGGTTTCCTCCCGTTTAAGGGGCCACCTGGGGTGGGAGAAGATTTGGAAGGGTCAGAAACCAGCACTCACTTGGGTGTGCTCACTGAGAACAGGGCCGGACGGAACCAGGGAATCACTGAGGTCGGAAAAGACCTTTAAGATCATCAACGGTCAGCCCACCACCATGGTCCCCACTGACCATGTCCCCAAGTGCCACATCCACCTGTGGTTTGAACATTCCCAAGGCTGGGGACTCCACCACTGCCCTGGGCAGCCCCTTCCAGTGCCTGACCACTTTTCCATGGAGGGATTTTCCCAATATCCAACCTGCCCCTCCCCTGGCCCAGCCTGAGGCCGTTCCCTCTCCTGCTGTCCCTGTTCCCTGGGAGCAGAGCCCTCCCTGGTTCTCCTCTCCTGGCAGGGAGTTGCAGAGCCAGAAGGTCCCCCCTGAGCCTCCTTTTCTCCAGGCTGAGCCCCCCCAGCTCCCTCAGCCTCTCCTGGAGCTCCAGCCCCTTCTCCAGCTTCATTCCCTTCTCTGGGAAACATCCACATTTTTATCTGTCAACGCCCACATTTTACCAGTCTGATCCAAAGGCAGAAATATTTGTGAAATCACCAAAAAACCTTCAATTTAATGCTCTGAAAAAGTCCGAGAATGCTGAACTACCTTTTCCTCAGTTTTTGTCCTACAGATCCCTCCCCAAACCCCGAGTCAGCGCAAACACTGGTCAGATCTTTGGTGACAGAAAGAAGTGACCCGAAATTTGTAATTATTGGCCACCTGTCTGAATTAGACTGAAGGGCTTCGCTCTGCCCAGCAGCACAGAGGAACCTGCACACAACCAGCCCCACAGACAACTCACACTCCCCCACGCACCGTTTTCAACAGGCTTCTGTGGAGATTTGCTTTCCAATGATATCGTGGCGATTTTCCTCTCAATCCTAGTGGGAAAACAACAAGGTTACAGCACTTCTTGCAGAGCTGTTGTTGCACATTTCCCACCACAACCCGCTTTCCTCGTGATCGCATCAGAAGACCAGAGCACACAGACCAGGCCAGCCAGCTGGGTGTTACCAAAGGAACTTCAAAGCACCAAAAACCCACCACAAACGTTAAGTAGAAGCTGTTATAGAATTATTGCTCTTTTACAAGATTAGTGCACGTTCAGAGGACGTTATTGTTGTTTGTCTTTCACAAGAAGCAGAACCACATTTCTACAGTGGTTACTTTTCATGGAGCCATAGGATGATTTGGGTTGGGAAGGACCTTAAAGTTCCTCTCATCGCTGCCATGGGCAGGGACACCTTCCACCAGCCTGGGGTGCTCCAACCTGGCCTTGGACACTTCCAGGGATCCAGGAGCAGCCACAGCTTCTCTGCCCAAGCTGTGCCTGGGCCTGCCCACCCTCCCAGCCAAGAATTCCTTCCCAATATCCCATCTAACTCTGGCAGTTTAAAGCCAATTGGTTTTCAGAGCAACACACCAACAGTTTAGGGTAGGAAGTGAAGAATTGGGAGCAAAATTTCCAAGCGGGAGGAAGTGGGAGACACATCCTTAGGGATCACACAGAGCCTCAGTGCTCCTCCAAGGCAGCACAGGGAATACATCACAGAACCACAAAATATCCCGAGTTGGAAGGGACCCCCAAGGATCATCCAGTCCAACCCCTGGCCCTGCACAGACACCCCAACAATCCCACCCTGTCCCTCAGAGGATCATCCAAACCCTCCTGGAGCTCTGGCAGCCTTGGGGCCGTGCCCACTGCCCTGGGGAGCCTGGGCAGTGCCCACCACCCTCTGGGGGAAGGACCTTTCCCTGAGATCCATCCCAACCCCCTGGCACAGCCCCAGCCCTTCCCTGGGTCCCATCCCTGGTCCCAGAGCAGAGCTCAGCGCCTGCCCCTCCGCCTGCCCTCGGGAGGAGCTGCAGCCCCCCAGGAGTGTCCCCTCAGTGTCCCCTATTTCTCCAAACCATTCCACACCATTCTCTCAGAGGCCACACCCTGCCAGCCTTGCAAACACAGCAGCAGAGGGCTCCCACATTCAAATTCTGCTGCCTAAATACTTTCCCTGTCCACAGCTTCAGCCAGTAAAGAGGCTTGGGATAATGGAATGGGTCTCCAACAAGGGGAACAAAGAACCTTAACACACCCCTGGGTTCAGAGCAGTGTTATCAGCTCTGAGAAATCTCCTGCTGGGGCTGTGCCTGTGCATTCACCTGCTGCTATTGTGCTCATCCTCAGAGCCCTGCTCGTCATCCGAAGTCAGGGGGGAGTAATGGACACCATTGGTCTGAATGAGGGGCTTCTCCTTTTTCAGCACGGGGGGCTGGTCATTGTCCTGGTAAGGAACAGGAGAGTTCTTCAGGGAGTTTTCAGGAGAGGAAATGGCTGTTATTTCTAAGGGCTGGTTAATGTTATTGACCTGGGCAAGAAGGAAAGAAAGGAGTTACAGATGAGAGCGTCCCTTCAGAATCAAGGCATCTCTAAGGATACTACAAGGCAGGCTTAACTTGCTCTAGGACACGTGACAGCTCTTGTTTAGCTCTGCTGCTGTTACCTTGCCCCTCCTGCACTAGAACATGGCCTGGAAGCTTAAATACACCTTGGAGAAACAGCGACTTCTCACTCTCTGATTTTCTGTTTCAAGGCAGACATGAAGGCACGGGATAATCCCTTCCTTTTCAAACTGCACGGCAGGATCACACGAGCACAGCTCTGGAACTGGCTTCATTAGCAAGAATGCCATATGCTTCTGGCACTCTTGGGCTGTTCAGTCAATCTTAGTTTCAACTATTTTCAAAACATTGACTCTACAGCCTAAATATCAACTTCCCTGCAGAAACAAGCTCTTTGTCATACAGGAAGAGGTTATTTTTAACTTTTGATGCTCTGACAGCACAGAGCTCCTCCAAGATGTTCTGCCTGTGTAGAGATCGTTCACCAACTTGGCAGCAGTTCCCAAGGAGTCCTCGCCCCAATCCCACCTCCAGCAGAACAGCCGGGGCTTATCCCTGCTCCCAAGAGCGTTCCCAAGCCCCGCCAGGGGCTCTTACCATGGAGCTGATGTTGAGGGGTGACCCCGAGGGCTGCGTAAAGAGCCCAGACACGGCAGGGAGGGATTTGCGCTTCGGGGACACCCCGGAGGCGCCGCTGAGATTCCCAGATCTCTTCCTCCGGCCCCGCTTCTTCCCGTCCTGCACCTGGGCTTGGCCGAGCTCCAGCCGAGCGCCCGCGGGCACGGGGCTGTGCTTGCTGGAAGGGGATTGTTTTACATGTCCTGTATTAGGAGAGATTGTAAAGATGATTCTTCTCTTGGCCTCGTTCTCAGGATCTGAAAACGCTGCATCAGACTGAAGGTCCCCCTTTGTTCCTTCGGCAAAGATCTTCTGAGCATCTGCAAACTGCAAAACCCCTACCAGGCTCTGGGCAGGGCCACTCAGCCTGGGGCTCGCCGAGTGCTGCTGGGCAGGGGAGCTCTGCCCAGGGTTCCTCGACTGCATCATTAGCAAAGGATGTTGTGGAGTGGAACTCCGAGACCCTACAGAGTTAAACAGACTCCCAGAGTCGTCCAGAGCTGCCTGATCAACACTATGGTTAAGATGGGCTGGGCTGTTTGTAAGATTTCCATTGACTGCCACGGAGCCAGAAGAGTAAGAAAAACCTGTTGAGAGGGAAAGTATAGATCATTGCTGGGGCTGAGCCAGAGGTCACCGTGCTGCGGGGCTGGGAGGGAGTCCAGACTCCAGCTCTGCCTGCAGGAGCTCAGCCAGGCCCATGGATTACACGGGAACACACGGCTGCTGCTCCACAGGGCACTGAGAACGTGGCTCTGGGTGCTCAGGTGCCACTCTGGGGTCAGGGACTTCCACTGCTCTGCTGCCAGTCCAGGAAAATTCACGTGTTACATGGAGGCATCCTACACTCTTCTTCCCAGTTTAAATGGCATTCGAATGTAGGTTTGGTTTGAACTATTGCATGTTTTGAAATCAGGGCTCCTCTGCTCTCCACTCCTTCCTTTCATCAAGGAAATAGATGGCCAAGCTCAGTCCTCTCTTTCCCCAAAATTTGTCGTGCACACAGCCCACGTCCTCGAAGTTAAAAAACTTAGGAAGAGACAGGGATCTTCAGAGACTGAATGGGAGGGAGCTTGGAAAGGGAATTCGGGGTTTGTCTCGGGGGGATCATCAATGGCTTTACTGCTCAAGTAAGGCCTGGGCTCTCTAAATGGAAGGGGCAGAAGGGAACAGGGTGGTGGTTCACAACGAGGGGGTTTGAAACACTTCACTGGTTTTACAGAAAAGTGCAGCCAAGCCCTTTGCCAAACAGATGCCAAAGCCACCCAAGCCCCTGGGGGTGGTGAACGCTGAGACAAAAGCCCTCTCTGCCGAGGGATCAGCCGGACAATCATTTCTGTGGGACAGACCCTCCTTCCCTGGCCCACAACACTCCCACTCCTTGAGTAGCTAAAGGCGTCCACAGATGAGTGAGTTCAGAAGCAATGTCTGCCCCCAAAGGCATCCCTGTCCTCTCCCACCTGCCCTTCTCCCCCCCAGGGACCTGTGCCTTTACAACTGCTCAGGAGGCACCTCTTGAACCTGCACCAAGAAATTAATTTTGATTGGAAAAAACCCCCACCACCCTGCAAGAATCAAACTTCCAGAGCCAGATCACCAGCAGCACATGGCACAGCTGGGCAATATCTGCAGGTGTGTGCAGGTGGCAATCCCTTGATCCACGTGGAGTGTACAAAAGTAATTATTTATTTAGGCTACGAGGCAGAGCAGGTAAAGGCACCTCAACCCAACCCTTCAGGCCAGATCCATCCACATCCTGTCTCACAGCATCCCCCAGGAGTTTTGGGTCCCCGAGCACACGTTCCCCCAGCGCTGCCTGAAGGACCTGACAAGGGCAAACTCAGCCCTGAGTGTCTGGGAGCTGTCCCCACACGAGAGCACCTGTGCACAGGTGAGGCTGTTACCTGAGGTAGCCAAAGCCAGAGGCTTGTTTCCAGCAGCATTGCTTATGCCATTATGAGAACTAGCACCAATCTGCTTTTCAAGTGTCGCTGAGTCTCTACTCTGATGAACTGGGCTAGGTGTGCTTCTCTGGGGAGAGAAACAGGCATTTCAGTACAGGAAACCTCAAAAATCAACACAGTCACATGCATTGCATCTACCAAGGGAGGGTGGCTCTGCTTCCTACATGGCCCAGATTTAGCTTGTTTTGGGAAAAACGTGGATCGGCACGTTAGGGGACAGAAATATTGTGCTTAATGGCACTGCAGTGGTATCCAGCACACAGCAGGCTCAGCATCCCAGAATATTTAGGACCATGAGAGCAGGAATGCCTCACCCATGGCTTCACAGGCAGCAGGGAGGAAACTAATGGTCGTTTCATTTCCCCAGAACAACCCCAAACTGACCATGTTTCCTGGGACACTCCTTGAGGGAGTTCTCCCAAAGCAGGGAAGTGGACTGCCAACCTGACCAAAGAGTGTCTCGGAGGCACTGGTGCCACCCAGGGCTGACAAGCACCGGGGACACACAGTTTCTGCTAAAACCAGGAGTCTTCAGCTGGAAAAATGCCACGGGCTCAATACTCTGAGGCAATTCCAGCTTTTCCAGTGTGGGATTGTAAGGAAAGCACCAGGGGGGTGGATTCTAAACTCACAACAGCAAATGCTTCCCAGTTCTCCACTGCAACACTTGTTGGGTCAGGCTTTTTGAATCTCCTCCTCCACTGAAGGAGGCCCTGCCTTGACCCATTTCAAACAGAGATGGCCCCAGAAGTTCTCAGCTGCAGAGCAGGCGCTCACACAGCAGGTCTCACAGCCCCAGGGTCCTGTTCAAGCCCATCCTCCACACGTGTGTGACAAGGACAAACATTTCCTTTCCTTTCCTTCCTGGCTGAAATCCCCCCCACCCCACAGAGGACCTCAGAGCACCCCCAGCAGCCTCCCCCGGGGTCACACAGGCAGGATTAGCAGCCCCCCTGAGGATCCTGGGGCTCCTTCCTGCCCATGGGGGGTTAGTTAGGGATGGAAAGTGTTGACAATCCCTTACTCACCACCTTCTCAACACGGCTAGGTAGGACTACGCTGGCCAGAGGGATACTAACAGGGAGTTTATTGGGCTGCACTGTGCTCAGAGGAATACTGATAGGGAGGCTGGTGATAGTTTCTCCATTACTCACAGAGGTTCTCTCTCTCAAAACCTGCAAAAGGAAAAGAAAAAGCCAAGTCCTCACACGTGTTGCTGCTGAAAAGGGCTTTTCAAGCTAACGATAACCTGCTCATTCCTATGTTTGTGTCATTCCCCGCTCCTTTTTTAGGTAATTCCACAATGCTTGAACAGCACAAGGGCAGGGATGGAGCAGTTTGGTTACCAGCACCAGGCTCCTGGGAAAGCAACACCCCACAGCACAGAAACGTGGCAATTAAAGCCCAAAGCCTCAGGTGCTCATTTCCCTGTGGCTTGGGCAGAGCTCTGTGAAAAGCACCGACAACAGAGTCCGTATCTGGAGTGGCCACGGCAATTCCACGGTAACCTGCTGCTCTGAAATGATCCAGGGCTGGGCCAAGGGCAGGGACCACCTTTTTGTTAGTTTTTATAACTGTGAAAGGCTCTTTTTTCAAGCTCAAGCAGACGCATGCCAGACCCAGAAGGTTCCAGCTGCAGGTCACAGGCAAACCAGCACCTCAGAGGGAAGCACAGCTTTCCCTTCCTCTACCCGGCTCCAGTTGGTTACCTCCCACCTGCTGCATTTTGTGCCATTTCCCATGCCAGGCCGGCCCCGGAATGCAGCATCCCAGCCCTCCCTGTGTCCCCCCAGGGGCACAGCGGGCACGTCCCTCACCTTCTCTCCCGCACTGGGTAAGGCCGCGGGGGAAGAGGGCCGAGTTTCCTGAGGACTCAGCTTTATGCCATTTGCAACTCCAGGGCTCGGGTACGTAAGGCCATTCTCTTTGACATGCTCAGCTCTGCGAAGGAGATGCACAACCGTCAGGGTGCAGAGACTGGTGACCCTCCCCTTGCGAGCAAACCCCCGTGCCAACCTCACCCTTCCTCACCCCCCCTCGGCCGGGAGCGCTCGTTTCCTCCGCACAAAACTTGGGAGAACGCATTAAAACCCCCACTTTGGAAAACCATCCCAAGAAGCCGCCAACCCCCCTCCCTCCTCTCCCACCACCTCTCCTCTCTCACCTCTGCATCTCACTCGCCGTCGCCTTCCCGTTGACTCCGTGGTCTTGGTTCAAGTGTCTCCGCAGGGCTATTTTAGCCGGGGAAAACCTGGTGTAGTCCGGGAGGGCCAGGCTGGTCACCTTGTCCGCCTTGAGCCTGCTGCCGTGGCTGGGGGTGCAGGGCACGATGTCCTGCTCCAGCTGGGAGCAGGGGTACTGCGGGGTGTTCTGCTTGGGGCAGGGCCGGCCGAAGGCGTGCTGGAGTTCGTAGGGCGCGGCGTGGCCGTTCATGGACAGCTCGGGGCTCATGCCGTTCACGTGGCCCACGGGCAGCTTGGAGCAGTCGAGCTCCAGGGGGAAGCGGCCGGGCTCGGGCTCGGGCTCCCGGCTCGGCTGGGCTTTGCCGGGCAGCTGCACCGACAGCGGCTCCTCGGGCGGCGTGTAGGACTTGAGCTGCAGGAGCTCCTGCTGCCTCTGGCTCTTCTCCAGCTCCACGATGCTGATCTTGAGAGGGATGGGAGAAGGAGGGTTA
Source organism: Sclerurus mexicanus (assembly GCA_013396755.1). Taxonomy (NCBI): domain Eukaryota; kingdom Metazoa; phylum Chordata; class Aves; order Passeriformes; family Furnariidae; genus Sclerurus; species Sclerurus mexicanus. Next base: position 27,497 of record VWZF01000991.1, read on the forward strand.
AGGGCAGGGCTCGGAGATGGTGTTTGTGGGAGGAGGAATTTGGGAGATGAAGTTCAACTCGCCCGCTCCGAGCTTTGGAGCAAAAGGCCCAGGTAAGGGGGGGGTGGGACAGGGACTCTGAGAAGGAACTTTTCAGGTCTTAGAACCAAATTTAAGGTATCTCCAACTTATACAGACAGTCTGAGTAACTCAGGACTGGCAGTTATTGAAGGGAACAGACACCCCGTGCCAGACAAAAGGCTGGAATAGCTCTAGAGCCGATTTCACAGGGGAAGAAAAGCTCTTCACACAAAGGAGCTTAATTTCCTGTCCCTACTGTAAGTGCCATTCTGGGGGGACTGATCCCCACCCCATCCCTGAGAGTGTCCAAGGCCAGGCTGGATAAACTTGGAGCAACCTGGGACCGTGGAAGATGTCCCTGCCCATGGCAAGGTGTGGATTGGGATGAACTTTGAGGTCCCTTCCAACCCAAACCATTCTGGGAATCCTGAATTGAGACATCAGAGCACACATGCAAACAAGCAGAACCTTTCCTTTCATCGAGTCATGGGTTTTAATTACGTGTAATTGTACACCATGATTCCTTCTTCCACAGCATTACCAAGGAATCAGGTAATGATTTTTTCCTTTAGAGGTTATCCACATCCCCACTTACTAAAATCCTCTAATAGAAAGATTCATCTCTGAGAGAATAAAAAAAAGGGGGGGGGAAAAGAAGAAAAATAAAGGAAAACCAAAGCAGCCACTGACTTATCCTTTGCCACATTTAGTGTAACACCCATAACTGGCCCATTGCCCAAGAGCTGCCCCAAGCTGGTGGCTCTGCAGCCCTTCCTGCTCTCTACCTGCAGCTCCAAACAGTGCTTCTGCTTCTCAGAAATCTGATTCTTCAGCGCCTGCTTCTCCTTCAGCAAGTTCTCCAGGGACAACGTTGACCAGTCCAGCTTCAGTTCCTCACACCGAGCCTTCAGCTGCGGGGACAGGAGACAAACAGCTCAAAAGACACTTTCAGCCCTTCACACCACCCCAGAACCTGCTGAAAGCCATGAATTCTGCAGTGAGTGTCCAAGAAGCTTCTGAGCCCCCTGAAAAGTCCTCCCAGCTCGGTCCTGAGGCCTCCACAGGCTGTGGCAGGAGGTGGTTTGGGTCTTATTAAAAATGGTGTTACCACCACCCTCAGTGACTCCTTCCACATCCAGATTTTCCTTCATTTACCTCCTGGGGGGGCTCAGCCTGGAGAAAAGGAGGCTCAGGGGGGACCTTCTGGCTCTGCAACTCCCTGCCAGGACGGGGGAGCCAGGGAGGGTCAGGCTCTGCTCCCAGGGAATAGGGACAGGAGGAGAGGGAACGGCCTCAGGCTGTGCCAGGGGAGGGTTAGGTTGGATATCAGGGAGAATTCAATCCCCAAAAAGGTTGTGAAGCACTGGCACAGCTGCCCAGGGCAGTGGTGGAGGCCCCAACCCTGGCAGTGTTCAAACCACAGGTGGATGTGGCACTGGGAGACAGGGACAGTGGTGACCACGGTGGTGCTGCTGGGCTGGTGGCTGGGCTTGATGGTCTTAAAGGTCTTTTCCAACCTTATCAGTTCCTCAGTTCTCTGACAGTTTGAGCTACCAAGGTGAACACCACAAAGCAAGAACTGCAAACTCCTCGGCCAGCCAGGCCCAGTGACAAACAGAGCTGCTTTTCAGGGACACAGCTCTGGCCAAAGCCAACTGCCAGCTCAGCATCTGCTTAGAGCCAAATAAAAGTCACCCAGAAAAGTTCCCCCTGCATTCTTCCCCCATCACTCTTCTCTGTTCCAGAGCACCTGGGTGGTTTTTCAGCCCCCAGCCCATGCCCTGTGCTCACACAAAGAGCAGCAGACCACAGGCTGTACCCACCAGCTGCAAGCTCTGGTTCCTGAGTTCACTGTTGTCCTTCTCCAGCTGTTTGGTCTGTTCTTTGAGCTGCTGGTTGTGAGCAGAGATTTCCTTCTGAGCTTGGATCAGGTCGTTGTAGGTCAGAGCTTTAACTCCCAGCTGCAAGATGGGGAGGGAGAAGGGAAGGCATCAGTCAGCAATTCCAGGCAATTGTCCCATTCCAGTGGCACTGAGATCTGCAGGACTTGGGCAGCTCACAGGAACAACCCCAGCATTCCCCAAGGCACTTTGCCACTTCTGGGGGATAACAGGGAAGGACAGAAGTGCCCTGGAGCTGCTGTCCCACCTACTCAGCTTTAAAACAGGCGTTGAGGGCCTCGCCAGCCAAAATAACAGGATTCTTATGGAGAGCCCCCACAGTTCCTCCTGAGCTTCTTTTGGCAACAGAGTTTGCCCAAGCAGCAGGGGGTGAATCCTCCACTGACCACCACAAGTCTGTGCTCTGTCCCCCTTCCCTTGGTCACCGAGTGACCCCCAACAAGCCCAACAACAAGACAAAGCTTAACCCAAGCGTGGCACAGACCCCACATTTCTAAGCCTGCCCTGCTGCAAAGCAGAGCTGAAGTCCTGAGAGTGCTCTGCCCTTGCTCAGCCTCACCAGGAGTGTTTGCACCCAGCTGACCCACAGCACCCTGTCCCACCACCCAGCGGTTACCTCGTCGAGCTTCTGCTGGAAGAGCCTCTTGATCTCCTCCTTCTGTGCCTGGCAGTGGGTGAACAGCTGCTGTGCCGTGCCCAGGAGCTGGGCATTCTTCTCCTGCAGCAGGCAAGAGGGAGAAAACAACCTCAGTAAGATGTTTAGAGGGAGCTCTGAGAACAGGCAGGAGCTCCCCCAGCTCTGCCTCAGCCTCCTGAGAGCCTGGATTTGTTCCTGTGGGATACCTGGGGAAGAGCTTTTCAGTAGGTTTTTTTCCCTGCTCTACGGTGAAATACAAAGACAGTCTTGAAAACTCATTTTTATCCTCCCAGTGCATCGTGAAGAAGAAATAATCACATCCTCCAGAGCAGAAATAGAACTGGGAAAGATTATCTGTATGAAATCTGCTACCAAAGTGGGAGCTGAATCTAAATCCCCAGAGTCCCAGCTGAGAGTTTTCCTGTACAACACTCAGGGAAGAGATAAATGAAAATACACTGGGGGAGGGGGGAGGTGAGAAGAAAATCATAAAGAAACCAAACCAGCTTTACTACTTATGCCACAATAATTTCAGTGGGTCACACGAACCACTCACAGCCCAGAGCATTCCCCAGCCAGATCCCTGCTCACCCATTCCATACCCATGGCCTGTGTGAGCAGCAAAAGGCAGGAGAGCACTGGCTGAAGAGCCCCATTTATCCAAGGATGGGTAAAGGATGAGGCAGCAAGGAGAGAGAGCTCTGGAGGTCACTGCTGCTGCTGAGGCCACACAGGGATTGTGCAGAAACTGAGCCATCACTCCCAAAAAAATGGAGGAAAAGGAAAAAAAGCACCGTGATCTGTTCCAGCCCCAATGGTTCCCTGACTGTAGGATTCCAAGGGAAGCAGCAGTGCTGGCAAGGTCCACACGTGCAGAAAAAGCCAGCCCAGGGTTGGGAAAACAGCTGAAGGGACTGCTGGGGGTGATGCTGGAAAATCATCCATGTTTGCAACATCAGACATCTCCTCCAGCCCTTCCAGGGGCTCACAGCTCCATCTAAGGGCAGTCTGGGAACCAGCAGCTCCTCAACATTGTTATCACACAAACGTTTTCCCCTTCTTGAAACCCTTCCTGTAAGAGGGAGCTGCTGACTAACCCTCCACAGCCACTCACCCAGCCAAGTTCTGCTTCTGTGAGGTCCCACTTGCCATGTAACACTCCATTAAAAACCATTCCCATAGTGAATTCCTCATTCTAATGTTTAAAAGCGTGGAGCAGCTGTTGGACACCAACACTCCTCCACGCTCTCAGTGCAGGGGACAATTGCACAGCATCGTCCCCTCGGTGCAAGGCGAGTTCCCTCCCTGCTGACTGCCCTGACAAGTGCAGATCCAGCAGAAAAATCTGCTGCTTGAGGACAAAGAGGGAAGTTCAAAGTGCTGATGGACTGTGAAACCACACGGAAACAACCACAGAAGGAAGGGTTGCAGGAACACCACACCAGCATCACCCAGTTCTCTGTAAGGAACGGGGTGGCACAACTGTCTCATCTGGGAAGAGCTCCCAGGATGGAAGAGCCCACAGAACAACCCTATGGCTTCATGGTGAGACATAAAGGGGGCAGAGAGCAAAGGAAAGCTTCCACAGGGACCACCAAAAGCTGGAATTGGATAAGATCCCAGAATGGTTTGGATTGGAAGGGACCTTATCATTCATTTTGTTCCACCTCCTGCCAGGGGCAGGGACCCCTCCCACCAGCCCAGGGTGCTCCAACCTGGCCTTGGACACTTCCAGGGATGGGGCAGCCACCGCTGCTCTGCCCAACCTGTGTCAGGGCCTTCCCACCCTCCCAGCCAGCAATTCCTTCCCAATATCCCATCCATCCCTGCCCTCTGGCAGTGGGAAGCCATTCCCTGTGTCCTGTCCCTCCATGCCTTGTCCCAGGTCCCTCTCCAGCTTTCTGGGAGCTTCTTTTGATACTGAAAGGCTTTAAGTGGAAGTTAAAGCTGATTATTGAGCATTACTGGGAGAGGTTCCTCCACGGAAGTAGCAGGCACAGCCTCCCTCATCAGGGCTCATTTACAGAGCAAATAGAACATTCATAATTAAGACAAAGCACTACAAGAAGCTGTTTAGGCAGGAAATCTCCTCCCTCTGCTGGTGGCTCCATGGCAGGGAAACACCACCCTCTAAGGCCCAGCACTTTCCTTCCCCTTCCACGTATTCCAGCCCATGGCTTGGTAATTTACACTTTGCCCACCAGTGCAATCCAACACCTTCTGCTTCTCCACACCACGGATGGTGAGCTCAGTCCCCTAAGCCAGTGATGACAGTTTGGGTTTCTTCATCCCACACTTCAGAGAATCATGGAATGGTTTGTGTTGGAAGGGACATCAAAGCCCATCCCATCCCACCCCTGCCATGGGCAGGGACACCTTCCACTGTCCCAGGTTGCTCCAAGTTTGTCCAGCCTGGCCTTGGACACTCCCAGGGATGGGGCAGCCACAGCTGCTCTGGGCACCCTCACACTGCAGTACTTGATTCCTTTTTCTACCCTGGGAAAAGAATTGTTGTCAAATCCCAGAAAATTCTGCTCCAAGGAATTAGTGGGAGCTGTGTGGTTCTCAGGGAAGCTGCAATCTTCAGCCACACTAAGCAGCTGAATTTCTAAGGGCAGTGGGACCTGCAGCCCACAGGGTGCCTCGAGCTGCTCTCAGGGGAGGCAGGAGTGGGTTCAGGCTGTGGCTCCTGCTGCAGAAGGTGACCACAACCCCCTGCTCCATGAGACATTCCCAGAAGAAAAGCAGCTGCCAATCCCAAATGGGAGAAAAGGATAAGGTTCAAGACACCAGTTTCCTGCACAGGCACACAGGGACAGCTCAGAAGAGGGGGAAAACAGAAATACTGAAGGACCACAGAGATGTTCCCAGAGCTGGAACCCCTCTGCTCCAGAGCCAGGCTGGGAGAACTGGGGGGTTCACCTGGAGGAGAGAAGGATCCAGGGAGACCTGAGAGCCCCTTCCAGTGCCCAAAGGGGCTCCAGGAGAGCTGGAGAGGGACTTGGGACAAGGGATGGAGGGACAAGACACAGGGAATGGCTTCCCACTGGCAGAGGGCAGGGATAGATGGGATATTGGGCAGGAATTCTTCTCTGGGAGGGTGGGCAGGCCCTGGCACAGGGTGCCCAGAGAAGCTGTGGCTGCCCCTGGATTCCTGGAAGTGTCCAAGGCCAGGTTGGACAGGGCTTGGAGCACCCTGGGCTGGTGGAAGGTGTCCCTGCCCATGGCAGGGGGGGTGGAACAAGCTGGGCTTTGAGGTCCTTCCCAACCCAAACCATTCCATGGTTCTAAGCCAGGGTTATCAGGTGGAGGGCACAGGAGGGATGAGCTTCTCTCACTGTGGCACCCACAGAGTGACTGAGTTGGCAGTGACATCCCCAGGCAGTCATTTGATCTAAGCAGGACTCTGGCAGAGCCTTCATCCCTGGCCTGGTGCAGCACTGCTCCGACTGCACACAATTCCCATCTCCAGCATCATCCCCCCCATTTAAAGGGCTTCCCAGTCTGGTAATTTTGTTTAGAAATGTTAAAACAAGACCCACCTTCTCCTGCTCCAGTAACTGCTGCAGACTTGCCTTGTACTGAGGAGTTTTCATGTATGCCATGAACTGCATGTACTGGATCTTAAAAGAGTCTGCAAAAGAAACCAGGAGAAGATGAATTTCCACAGGGTGTCAGCGCAAGGCTCCTATTTATTACCCCTATTGCCACCACTGCCCACTTTGCTCCTTCTTGCTTTTGATTTGGACTGCAAGTCAGACCAAGCCATTAAAGATGGATTTAGAACATGCTGAAAATCCATCTCCTCCTGCCAGGGGAGCTCCTGGATCCATCAGCTCCTCCTAAGAGGAACCCAGGGAAGCCACGACAACACTTTCCAGCAGGAAGGTGCTGGGTGTTAATGGTGTGTCTGTAGGAGGAAGGAGGAGCTGAGGGATTTTAGAGCTCTGTGAGCAGAAATAATACAAGAGATGAGCTGTGAGAGCCCAGAGCAGCCCTGGGCTCAGAGCCCTCACACTCAGGGCTCTTCCCCTCCTCCTCCTCCTCCTCCTCCCTCCACACACACAGATGAGCTCTACACCCAATTTACCCTCCCCTCCAAGGAGCCCTTGGCTTCTCATTATCCCTCCTTCTCCCCAGCCCTTCCATCACTAAAGCCAACCACAGGATTAAGTCCAATCTGCTGCACAAAACTTGTGCAACAAAGCTCAGTCCAGACAAGTGTCATCCTCCACCACCCTGCCACAAAACATCCCTCGGAATCACTATTTCTTCCTCTACAGTGAGGACCCAGCCAAACCTAAGACACCACAGCAAGGGAACACGAGTTAAGGATGTCACAGGTGCCCCTGGTCTCCACACAGACAGGACCATTACATCAGGTTCCCAGAGGATCCTAAACTGGTCCTGCCCAGTGCCAAAGGCCAGGAACAGCTGGGAAGGGACAGACACCAGAACCGAAAAAACACCCTCCGAGTTTTTTTTCCTTCAATCACCTCCCACACATGAAATGTATTTTCCAGCCACACCTTTGGGACCTCAAAATGTCAGACAGCATCTCATTTGTGAGCTCTGAGTTTTGCAGAGGACATGGAGTGGTGTTCCCCAAGATCGTATCACTTTGATACAGGAGAACCTCCTCATTCAAAATAAAGTGATCTCTGATTAGCCATTCCCATTTAAAGTTAGCCTGGATTCCTACTAAGCCCAAGTTTATTGCCTTTTGGGGCCAAATGAGAGCTGAATGAATAGCAAAGAACACAAATGCAGGGCAAGACACCAACTCCAGCAGCAGGAGAAGGGACCTCTAGGTGACAACAAGGGGCATGGGGCAGGTGGGAAGCAGCTCATCCCTGCTCAGTGCACACCACTGTGGATGTTCCCAACCCTTTGACTTGCTACACACTCAGAACCTCCAAGGAGGGTTTGAGAAGGTGACGAAAGAGCCTTACCAAGCAGCTTCTGTAGTGCAGGGGGGGTGGGGGTCACCAGGAGCTGGTTCGACGAATGCCGTTGCACTTTGGGAGGTAGCTGGTAATAGGGGCTGTGAGGTGACTTGTAGGCATCTGGGGAGACAAAGACAACCTCAGGTGCTTCAGGCAGGGGCTGGGGCAAGGCCATGGGAAAACATGGCATTTACAGTGCGGGATCCAGCATCTGAGCAAGACCAAGCGCCCACAGACACATCCCACCATCACCACCATCTCCAGGGCAGCTTTGCTCTGGGGGGGTGTTGGGTTCCCGTGGCCAGGTGTTGGTTATTGGGGGCTGCAGGGGTGGCTGCTGTGAGAAGCTTCCAGAAGCTTCCCCTGTGTCTGCAGAGCCAATTCCAGCAGCTCCAGGACGGACCCACCACTGGCCAAGGCCAAACCCAGCAGAGATGGTGGTGACACATCTGGGATAAGGTATTTAAGGAGGAACAAAGGTCCTTGTGCAGATGGAGTTGGGTGCAGAGAAGAGCAGAGGGAGAACTTGTGAGAGGAAGAGCCCTGCAGAGCCCCAGGGCAGAGGGAAGGGCTGGAGGTGCTCCAGACACCAGAGCTGAGATTCCATGGGGGGCATGGGGGTGCAGAGATCCACCTGGTGCCCATGGAGGAGCCCACTCTGGAGCAGGGGGATCCCTGGAAGGAGGATGTGACCCCGTGGGAAGCCTGTGCTGGAGCAGGGACCTGCTGACCAGTGGAGAGAGGAGCCCACACTGGAGCAGGTTGGTTGGAAGGACTTGTGGCCCCATAGGGGA